>WBMV01002489.1:0-67768 GCA_013396655.1 Campylorhamphus procurvoides
GAAAGGGAAAGGGGAAAAGGAAAGTCCCCTGAGACCCTTCGAGTGGAACCCAAAGGGTCGGTGTCTGCTCTTCTGAGGGCCAGGGTGAGGAAAGAGGCTGAGACAGAGGCTTGGGCAGCCCCTCCTCTCCTGTGCTGTGGAGGGCTGCAATCCCAGGGCAGGCTCTCTGGGCTGTGGGTCTCCTCTCAAGAAGCCCAGAGCCCTCCCCTGCTCGGGAGCATCCCCAAGAGCTGTGCAGTGTCTGTGTGCCCCAAAAAGTGCCAGGCCCACCCTACTCAATCCCCTGCAGCAGACTGGCTGGCTGGGGGAGCTCCCAGTGTTGGGGCTGAGCTGCTGCCCACCCTTCCAGCTGCTGCCCACCCTTCCCTGCTGCCTTGGCAGACGTTCTTTCCCTGGGAAAGGCCCCCACGTCGGTGTTGGGAGCACCGGGGGCTGTGTCTGTCCCAGCCAGGGCTGCTCAGGGATCCCTCGGTGCCCTGTGTCCTGGAGAGGGATGCACAGAGGGGAATCTCGTGGAAGTGTGGCTGGGAAAATGCTGAGGTGGCTCTTTGGTCCTTCCCAGCAGCTCCCCCTGAGCAGCGCTCTCTGGAGGGCCCAAGCTGTCTCCAATGGATCCCTTGGAAGGAGGCATCCATCTGAGAACCCAGAAAGAGAGGCCCAAACGATGCCTTTGGGGCGTGGGGGGAAGAGACAGAAAGGACCCCCTTTCCCTGGCAGACCAGGGCACATTTCCTTCCTCACCAGAGCATTGGAGTGTCTTCCCACCCAAGGACAGGAGCACCCGTGGTCTGCAGCAAGGTTCCTCCTGGGGAGCACAGGGCAGTCTCTGGCACCCCCAGCAGTGTCAGTGCAGCACCACGATGGGTTCTGGGAGGGCTGAGCCCCACACTGAGAGGGATCTGGAGTGGGATCCCAGAGGAGGCTCCGCAGCACTGACAGTAGGTTTGCTGCTCTTTGGCAGGAAAAAGCGTTCTGGATCACAAACACCAGTATGGCTGAACCTGACCTGGGGCACGGGATGTGCAGCTCCAGCCCCCGAGGGCAGCCAGAGTCCTCCCTGCTCCCACTTCCACCCTCCCGCTGTCTCAAATGGATGTTAACTTGCCGGGAATCGCTCCCAGCCTCGCTGGTTTTTAGCTGGGCTTTTAGGAGGAGCAGTGGGAACCACCCCAGTGCTAGCTCCGGGCGAGTCCCACCGGACCATGATGGTTTTGGCACGTGCAAAAATGAAATAAAAGCTCAGTTCCCTGGAGAAGCAGCCAGCTGGGAGCGGGTGAGCGTTCCCATTAATGTGTCATTAGTGTGCAGCTCCGGCGTCGGCTCTTTTGGCAGCGTGGGGGCAATTACAACTGAACTGTAACGCCTTGCACATGGATTTATTTACTGCCTTATTAGTGACATCTGCTCCCCCAGCGAAGCAGCTCAGTTGTTTGCTCTTGTCCAGGGAAACCAGCAGAACTCCTTGCCTGGATGGTCCGTGCTAACTCACATCTGTGTGCTGGACAGTGTGCTAAAGGAGGTGACCACAGCCCTGCGTTTGCATTTGGACCCTGCTTGTGGGTTTAATCCCCCCCACCCAGCACCTGAGCCCAACACTGTGTGAAGGGGTATGAGGCTTCACCCCAAACCTGGAGGGCGTGGCTGTGTTTGAGATCCAGCTGTCACCCAGCACTGCCCCATGATGTTTTACCATCATAAAATCACAGAATCGTGGAATCCTTAAGCTTGAAAAAGCCCCCTAAGACCAAGTTCAACCATCAGCCCAGCACCACTGCCATGTTCACCACAAAACCATGTTCACATGTGCTCAAGTGCCACATCCACACATTTTTTTGAACTCATCCAAGGGTGGTGACTCCACCACTGCCCTGGGCAGCCTGTTACAGTGCTTCACAAGCCTTTCAGTGGACACATTTTCCCTAATATCCAGCTTGAACCTCCTCTGTCACAACACAAAGCCATTTCCTCTTGTTCTGTCCTGTGTTCCCTGGGAGCAGAGGGTTAGGGTTAGGTTAAGTGAATTTTGAGGCAAGTGCAAGTGGCTGTAAATCCACTGGGGAACGGATTCATTTAGGGCACAGAGAGTAATGGGAGGAGGAGAGCATCTGGAATTGGGAGGTGGGAAGCACCAANATTGCACTTCTCCAGCAAGAGCCATGGGGGTGGCTGGCCCCTGGTGCTGCAGAACCCTCATTGTGCTCCAAGTCACAGTCTCACAGCGTCCCAGTTGTGTCCCTGCCACTGAGCTATGGCAGCCAAATCACTGCTGGAGCATCCACTGCCTTGGCTGCCAGCCTGGCCCGTCCTTGCTGCTTAGCACATTTCCCAAGGAAGGTGGATGTTGGGTTGGTTAAGTGAATTTTGTGGCAAGTGCAAGTGGCTGCAAATCCATTGGGGAATGGATTCATTTAGGGCATGGAGCGTAATGGGAGAAGGAGAGCATATGGAATTGGGAGGTGGGAAGCACCAACCAAAAGGCTTTTGTTGCCTGTGGTGTGGAAGGAGGTTCCTCGATGAAAGTCCATACCTGGCCTGTGCTGGAATGCAAAGCATGGAATTACAAGGGTAAATATTTCTTTGTGGGCATGAGATGTCCCAGCCAAATTGGGGCACCCAAATGTGGTTTTACATGGGGTTCTCACACCCCTCAAGTGCTCAGGTACAACGTGACTTGACTGAGCACTAACACCCACACTAACAAATCTCCNAACTAATATATATAGTATGTATACATAAAGTTAATACACTTGTATAATATAAAGGCTGTTTGACACTTAGGGGAGGGATTCTTCATCACCCTTGCCAAGCCTGCAGCGCACCCAAGCCTCCATCAGCCGTCCTTTCCCGCAGCATCCCAGTGCGGGGGTCCCACCGAGCAGCCCCCAGGGTCTCAGGGACTCGGGTGGGAGCTTCTGGCCCCTCGTGGAGCTGTCAGCAGGGGACTGCGGGGAGCGGGGACCGTGACTCAGCCTCTCCAGCAAACTCCGGTCCCGCCTGGGCGCTGCAGCTCCGATCGCCTCCGCAGCCTCATTCGCTGGGGCTCTGCCAGCCGCCTGCCACCTCCTCCTCCTCCTCCTCTTTGCAGGCGGCTCTGCCCTCTTCTCCGCTCCTCGCCCGTGTCCCCGGTGACAAAATGACCCGCCGGAGGAGAGGGACGCGGGGCTGAAGGCCGAGGCAGGAGCGGGGCGGAGGAGAGGGGGATGCGGCCGGAGGATGCTGCGGGGAAGGTACGGGCAGCATCGCTGCGGTGGGGCCGGGGCAGGGAGAGGGGAGGGAAAGGTGGGTTCGCAGGCAGTGTTGGGCTTTGCATCCCGTCCCGTGGGGGCTGAGACAACCCTGTGTGAGGTGTACTGCGGGACGGGCCCTGTCCTTGTCCCTGATTTCCTAAGGACAGCTATTCCAGGTGTCTCAAGCCCGGTTGTCGCTCCCGGGGAGCCCCTGGAGGACTCGGGGTGGGAGCCCTTTCTCTATGGGTTTAGGAGCCGCTTGTGTCCATGCCCCAAGCCCCCACCAGCCTGCCAGCCCTGGGGGGCCGCAGACAAGAATTCAGGGTGCATTTGACCTTATTTCGACAACTCTTTCTCAGGAAATCAGATCTGCTGCGGGTTGTGCTGATGCAGAAAGCCAGTCTGCCAAAACCTGCCTCCCAAGGTCGGTGGGGCTCTGTAGATCCCAAAGGGGTGGCTGATAAAAGGGCTTTCCCTTGCTGCTTCATGATTTTTTGTCAGCACTCCTTGTCCCCACAAGGACTCCCCACCCTTGAATGCAATTCCGTTTGGCTTGAAGAAAGGCAGCCAAATCCTCCTTAAACCCCACAGCCCGGCCAGAGCATCACCTGAGCCCGGTGCTTCCTCCATTACCTAATCCCTGAGAGGACACCATCTCCCTTTGGGCTCCAGGAGCATTTCCATCTCTGCTCCAGCAGCAATCCCATCTCAGCAAAGGGGGCTCTGAGGGTTCAGGAGGGGCTCAGGAGTTTGGCAGCCCCCGTCATGCAGGGCTCTCAGGGCACCTCTGCAGGGGACACGGGATCCCCCACAGAGGAGCACCCAGTCTCTGCAGCCACTGTGTCCATACGGATTTTCCATGCAGGGCCATGCTCACACAAGAGACCTAGTTCCTGCTCTCCCTGCTGCCAGAAATATCCCAGCTGCCTGCAGTGGAGAGCAGGCCAGGAGAGCTGCGGGCTGGCTGGCAGGCTGAAGGCGGTGGGGTGATTTTTGGGCACCGCAGGGTAGTGTGGTGCCTGCTCAGGCTGGTTCACCACCCGTGTGGCCCCTGCGTCAGGATGGTGGTGAGGGGGTGGCAGGTTTCCTAGGGACCAGTCCTCACCCAGGGAATGACAGATGGATGGAGGGTTTTTAGTTCACTAGTGCTATTAGTTCATGGGTGTCCTTTGACTTTGAAGGCCCCTTTGGATGGGGTTTGGAGCAACCTGGTCTAGTGGAAGGTGTCCCTGCCCCATGACAGGCAGGGATGGAACAGGATGAGTTTTAATGTCCCTTCCAACCCAAACCACTCTGATTCTCTGATTCTCTTCTGCTGCCCTCAGGATGGGGATGCCCAGGACCTCCCAGGCCAGGAACAGGAGAGAGGAGGCTGAGAAGCAGCAGACAGAGGAGCCATGTCCGTGCGTGGCCGGTGTGCCAAGGTGCTCCCCTCTGAACTGAACAAGGTGTGTCCTGAGAGAGGAGATGACCCCGCCACGCGCCCCAGGAAGATGAGTGACTTCGAGGTGGTCCCCAACCTGCAGCAGAGCAGCAGCAGCGTCTCGAGGAGCAGGAGGAAGGCACATTTCCCCACCGGCAGCAATGAAAAGGCAAGTGCAGGAGGTGCTGGAAGAGGGGCTGGTTGGGCATATGCATGAAAGAGCATTAATGAGTGGCTCATTAACAGGAGCATTAATAAGGGATCAGACTAGTTTTAGGGACAGACAGAAAACCCCCCACGTATCTGAGGTACATGCCCAGAACTCATATCCCCTCTCCTGGGAGTACCCCTGTCCTTGCAGACAGGGATGGAGCTTTCATCCTTCACATCCAAAGAGGGATCCAGAGGTTCTCCCACCGCCTGGGGTCTGGCCTCTGCCATAACTTCTGGTGCTTTCCAAGAGCCCTGACCTCATGCTGCTTTTCCTGCTCCCTCAGGAGAATCTCATCTCCTGGATTCCTGAAAACATCCGGAAGAAGGAGTGCACCTACTTTGTGGAAAGCTCTCAGACCTCAGATTCTGGGTAAGTCAGACAGTCCCTCCTTCCCCTCCCTGTCAGGAGAGCAGAAGGAGGTGCTGGTGACAAAGCTACAGCACCAGAAAATCCCACCTTTCCATCACAGGGATTCACAAATCCCTTTTTAACTGGTTCTTCACCCTGCTGTGTGTCACCACATGGTTGAGATTCTGTGTCCTAGTGACAAACCTTTCCAATGCTTTTGCAGATAGCCATTTCAATCCCAAAGATTTCTGTACTAAATCTCTACAGGTGGAAATATCCATTCCTTTTTTTCCTAAATTTCCCTCCTGCCCAGATAACACCTTTGTTCACAAGTCCTGAGCTGGAGGAAGGGCTGGGTATGAGATGTGGGTACCTGTAGAGTTCCTCCTGCTCTCAACAAAGCTGTTGGTGTGTGTTTCAGGAGGATCGTGTGTGAGTGTGGCTATCTCAGGGAGCAGCACCTGGACGATGCTGCCAAACCCCCCATTTTCCTGGGGAAGGAATGGGACCCCAGCAGGCACATCCAGGAAATGCCAACGGATGCCTTTGGTGATATCCACTTCACAGGCCTTGGGCAGAAGACAGGGAAGGTGACCAGTTTGTTCCACCTGTGGTGCATGGGGAGCCAGTGTTTGGGTCTTGCCATGGTGGATATTGTGGGTGTATTTCCGTCCTGAGTGAGAGGATATTAGAAAAAGGTGGGATTGCCCCAAAGGCAACACTGACCCAAGCAGAGGAGGGGGGTGGGATAGGATTCTGAAATCACAAGGCTGCTCTTCACACTGTGAGACACATGATTCCAGGAGTGGCTGTTCCCTGTCCTCACCCTTAGGTTTGTCTTGGAACGTTCATTCCCAGGACAGCTAATGGGAACAGGGACAAAGACCTGAAGCAGTAGCAACATGACAGTGCTGGGAAATGGTGTTGGGAAGCCCCAGGTTCTTTGGTGGGACAGGAGGGATTGTGGTGGAGGTCCCCTGTTACCCTGACCCCATCATTTGTACCCTAAATATGTGTATGATCCCTTTTTTTTGCAGTATGTGCGTGTCTCCTCGGACACCCCTCCACGGGTCATCTACCACCTCATGACACAGCACTGGGGCCTCGACGCACCCAACCTGCTCATCTCAGTCACGGGGGGAGCCAAAAACTTCATCATGAAGCCAAGGCTGAAGAACATCTTCCGGCAGGGGCTGGTCAAGGTGGCCCAGACCACGGGTAAGAGATCACAGAACCATAAAATTATGGAATCCTAGGATAGTCTGGGTTGGAAGGGACCTTTAAAGGTGATCTGGATGCAGAGGATCTCCCTGCGACTTCAGTGGGTGAGGGATGGCCATGGCAGGTGTGGTGAGTTGGGCTGTCTGGAGATGCTGAGCTGGTCCAGGAGACCTGTAGGTCCCTGCCTGGACCACCTCCACCAGGGATGGGCTGTTCCTGCTCAGTCACTGCAGACAGGCTCAGAGGGTGCTGAAGGAGGCATCTCCTGTGGTGCCAGGGCAGGGATGGGGCATCCCTGAGGGCCTGCAGCAGTATGGGGGATGCTGGGGGATTGCTGTGAGCAAAACCTCTCCCTTCCATGTCCCTCTGTGACCCCCAGGAGCCTGGATCATCACAGGAGGGTCCCATGCTGGTGTGATGAAACAGGTGGGGGAGGCAGTGCGAGACTTCATCTTGAGCTGCAGCCACAAGGAGGGCGAGATTGTCACCATTGGCATTGCCACCTGGGGGACTGTGTACAACAGGGAGAGCCTCGTCTGCCCCATGGTGAGCCAGGCAGAGCTGCAGGGGGGACTGCTTTGCAGGAAGTCCTGCCAAGGACTGTGGTGCGAACAGGGACTTCTAGATGTCACTGTGGCCAGCAGTCCCAGTACAACCCAGCTGCACCAGAGTGATGGTCATAGGATCGTATCATAGCATGGTCTGGGTTTTAAAGCACCTTAAAGGTCATCAGTGCCACTCCCTGCCATGGGCAGGGACACCTTCCACTAGCCCAGGTTGCTCCAAGCCCCATACAACCTGGCCTTGGACACTTCCAGGGAGGGTCCTGGGATGGTATTTGCTTGTGGGTGTGAGGGTAGGTGGAGCAAGGCTGACATCTGACATGAGCACTGTGGGGGAACAAGGGATGGCTCTTTGGCCAGACTGTCCTCACGTGCTGGCCCATTCCTGCCCCACATGGTGGTCACTTTGGCTGTCAGGTGCTCCTGTGCCAGGTGCTCCTGTGCCAGGCTGCTCCCACAGTCTCTCCTCCTGCACCTTACAGGGTGGCTTTCCTGCTGAGTACGTGCTGGATGAGGAGAACCAAGGCACCCTGTCGTGCCTGGACAGCAACCACTCCCACTTCATCCTGGTGGACGACGGGACCCACGGGAGGTACGGGGTGGAGATCCCCCTGCGCACCAAGCTGGAAAAGTTCATTTCGGAGCAGACCAAGGTGAAAGGAGGTAACAGTGACACACAGCCCGACCTGAGGCGGGGATGTTCCCTGGTAAGGGTGTCCATTCTGAGCTCCCGTGAGAGGCTGTGCCTTCCCTGGAGGATCTGAGAGGATTGCCATGATAAAGGCAGAACCTGCTTCCTCAGTGACACAGATCAAAGAGCCTTTCTCTGCCAGGTGATTGACTTGTGGGGTCACCAAAGAGGTCCCCAAACCTCATGTTGCTGAGCTGAGTCATTTCTTCCACGTGGCTAGGCTTCCAAGAGAGTTTCCAGGTGGCACCCTCTTGCTGTGCAAATGATCTTCTGTTCTAACACATGCACACACATGCTCCAGCAGCATGAATCCTGGAATATCCTGAGCTGGGAGGGATCCATAAGGATCCTTGGGTCCAGCTCCTGGCCCTGCAAGGAACACCCCCAAAAGTCACACCCTGTGTCTGATCTCCCATGCCAGACAATCACTTGGTGTGATTTCTCCCCACCTCTTCTGGAGCCTGACAAGTCAGGGACAGTGTTCCCACCTTGCCTTTCCCAACCCACCACTCAGAGGGGACCACATGGGGGGGATCTACCCTACAGGGAGGTGACCTTGGGTTTTGCTTCCCTGCAGGTGTTGCCATCAAGATCCCCATCGTGTGTGTGGTGCTGGAAGGAGGTCCTGGGACTCTTGATGTAAGGACCTGCTTCTGCCCAGCTGAGTAGGGGGTGAGGGGGGGGACACAGCTCCTTCCTGGGGTGCTGCCCTCAGTGCCAGAGTGACCGTGGTGCCACCCTGACAGCAGTGCTGGGAGCAGCAGTGGGGTCCCAGGCTCAGAGAGGGTCTGCTGGCTCTGGGTGGGATCAGGACCAGCCTCCCTACCCTCTTGCAGACCATCTACAACGCCATCACCAACGGGACCCCCTGTGTGATCGTGGAAGGGTCTGGGCGTGTGGCCGATGTCATCGCGCAGGTGGCCAACCTGCCTGTGGCCAAGATAACCATCGCTCTGATCCAGAAGAAGCTGAGCGTGCTCTTCCACGACACCTATGAGCTCTTCACTGAGGGCAAGCTGGTGGAGTGGACCAAGAAGGTGAGCCCCTTGCAGGCTCCTCTGAGCTTGCAGAGACCAAATGAGTCCCCAGGGGTCCTGGCCCATGAGCAGAAAGGCTTCCAGGGGGAAGGTTAAGGCTCATCTGCCCCCAGCCATCCTCATCATTGTCCTGGTGGCCACCTCAAGGCCTCAAGCTCTGTCCCTCCAGTGTCTGCTCCCTTTGGGCAGAGGGACTGCCTGGGATGAGCCCCAGCCAGGCTGGGGGACACAGCACAGGGGTCCTGCTGGCCACCCAAGTGGAGTGAGGAATTGCCCTGCACAGGGCAGGGGGCTGTGGGAAGCAGCAGGGAGGAGATGCTGCTGCTCATTGCTTGCCCACGGCTCTCCTTGTAGATCCAGGACATAGTGCGGAGCCGGCAGCTCCTGACCATCTTCAGGGAAGGCAAATATGGCCAGCAAGATGTGGATGTGGCCATCCTCCAGGCCCTCTTCAAAGGTGAGGGGTGGGGGCTGCTTGGGAGGACGGGTCAAGATGGACAGGATGGGGTCCAAGTCACCTCCTACAGCTGCCTGACTTACAGGGTCACCAAAGGGGCCCCCAAACCTTGTGATATGGAGCTGACTGGGAGAAGATGTTTATCCCAAAGGCCCACACCTCCCAGGGGGCTTCCTGGTGATGTCTTCTCCCCACGTAGATGATCCTCTGTTCTAACATATGCACTATGCATGCAGCATCCCGAAACCAGGACCACTTTGGTCGTGAGAACTGGGACCACCAGCTGAAGTTAGCTGTGGCCTGGAACAGGGTGGACATTGCCCGGAGTGAGATCTTCACTGATGACCATGACTGGAAGGTGAGGCAGTATCTGTGCTGCTTGCCTGGTCAGAACTGTGGACATGGAGGGCACTTCTCACCTCCACTGTGCCTGGGGAAAGTTTTAGAGGGAATTGCTCTTGGACCCTGAACTCCCACTGCATTGCCAAGGGTTCTTAATTTGACCTGTTTCTCAAAAGTGCTCCCAAGCAGAGGTCAAAGCTGAGCAAGGTTATCCATCTTTTCTGATGGATCTGTGGGACTTGGAAGGGATTTTCCTATTTTGGTCACCAGTTTGGGTTCCCCCACCTCACATACCTTAGGTGTGAGTGGGAAGAGCTGGAGGGAACTAGGAATCCAAAAATGAAATATTTGAGGAGAAATGCCCCATCCCTGGAAGTGTTCAAGGCCAGGTTGGATGGGGCTTGGAGCAGCCTGGTCTAGTGGAAGGTGTCCCTGCCCATGGCAGGGGGTGGAATGAGATGGGCTTTAAGGTTCCTTCCACCCCAAACCATTCTGTGATATTCATGAACTTGGGAAAGGTGGTCTCTGCTCTACCCATCCCTCCACCCAGCAGCCAAGGGAACCAAGGGCTCCACTGCCAGAGAAGTGAGGGTACTAATCCACCAGTGTGCCTCTGGGGATGTCCCTCAAGTCCTGGTACTTCCCATCCAGTTCTTTCACATTCAGAAACTCCTTGTGTGCTCAGGGATAAAATCTTCCCCCTGAGTTTGGAGCCTGGTGGGGTCCTGCTCTGAGCCCATGGACCCCTCACCTCTGCCTCTGGCCTGCCAGCCCACAGATCTCCACCCCGTGATGGCAGCTGCCCTGATTTCCAACAAGCCAGAGTTTGTGAAGCTGTTCCTGGAGCAGGGAGTGCGTCTCAAGGAGTTTGTCACCTGGGACACCCTGGTTTACCTGTATGACAACCTGGCACCGTCCTGCCTGTTCCACAGCAAGCTGCAGAAGGTGCTGCTGGAGGAGAGAGAGCACACAGCTGGCTCCAAAATGCCAAGGCTCCAGCTGCACCACGTCTCCCAGGTGCTGAGGGAGCTGCTGGGCTGCTCCACACAGCCCCTCTACCCCAAGCCCAAGCACATGGAGCGGCCCCGGCTCTCCATCCCCGTCCCGCACATCAAGCTGAACGTAAGCACCTCCAGGTTCCCTGATGGCAGGGCAGCACTGGGGAGGGAGCCCTGGCCCAGGGAGCTGCCCTGGAGGTTGCAGTGGGGTGTCTGTTCTCTTGGCTGCTCAGTAATCCTACCAGAAGATCCTTAAAGCCCTGCCCAAGTCATCTGCCCTGCATTCCAGGTGTACCTCCTACACCTGCAGCACCATGTGGCTGCATGACAGTGGTGGGCAGAACCCAGCGGGGTGGGCACACAGCTCCACATGGTCCTGGCCCTATTAAAAATGGCATTTCCACGATGAGCCCAGTCTTGGCCACTCCTCTATCTGGGCAAAGTCACTTGCATGGGTGGAGGAGACAGCATACAGGGTTTGGGTGGGTCTGTGCTGAGGGAACAGGGCTGACCATTGCACACCTTGCAGGTTCAGGGGTCAAGTCTCCGGTCCCTCTACAAGCGCTCTGCTGGCCGAGTCACCTTCACCATGGACCCTGTCCGTGACCTGCTCATCTGGGCTGTGGTCCAGAACCGCAAGGAGCTGGCAGAGATCATCTGGGCCCAGGTATCACAGCCCACAGCTGGTGGTCCTGGCTGAGGGGCTCAGGGGGAGCCAAACCTTCCAGCCCCAAGGGCAACGGTGGCACCTGCTGGGGTTTGGGATAGCAGGCAAGCTGTCCCAAGGCAGACCCCAGCCAAAGGGGAGACAGCCTGAGGGCACTTGGTGTCCATCCCCAACTGCACCGTGGGGCCAGATCCCTCCCTTCCTGGCCAAAGTGGTAAGAGGGGATGTGCTGAGCCAGAATTGGGCACGTCCTTGCACAGCCTGAGGGAGGGCTGAGCACACAGGGGCACAGCAGCTGGGGTGGAGAAGGCTTCCATAAACATAAACCCTCCCATAAACAGCATCCCAGGACAGGAAGCAGTGTGGCTGGTGGCATGGTGAGCATACTGAGGAGTCAATCCACCCCATTCCCTAATACAAGGAGGGCAGGGTTGTTCCTGTGATCCCTGTGGCAGTGCATCACCCAAAGGGGGAGCCCAGCTGAACCTTTGTCACAACAAACTGTCCATCCTGAGCACCAGCCTGCTTGGGACACCCTCCTTCCCTCCTGTGGGAGCTGGGGAGGGCTTGGCAGGACTGCTGGGACTTGACAGACAGTGTGTCCACACTCTCCTTGTCCTCTTCTGCCCCAGAGCCAGGACTGCATGGCAGCTGCACTGGCCTGCAGCAAGATCCTGAAGGAGCTGGCCAAGGAGGAGGAGGACACGGACACCACCGATGACATGCTGGCCCTGGCTGAGCAGTTTGAGCAGAAGGCAATTGGTGAGTGGGAGGGCACCAGCACCCCAGAGCTGCTCCTGCACCCTGTAGGGCTGGTGAGCTTCACCCAGGAGGTGTTTGGGGCGATGGGAGGTGACAAACTGGGGTCCTGTCATCAGAATCAGGGTCATGATGCTCCGAGGGCTGTGCCCATGTGGTGGTGGGAGCACAGGGAGTGCCACTGAGTGGTGCAATGATCCTGCTGCAAAGGGAGACTCTGTGGGTGTCTTGTCCCAGAGCTCAGCCCCATCCCTCGGTCCCTGCCTGTCCAGGTGTGTTCACAGACTGCTACCGTAAGGATGAGGAGAGAGCCCAGAAGCTTCTCACCCGTGTCTCTGAAGCCTGGGGGAAGACAACCTGTCTGCAGCTGGCATTGGAGGCCAAGAACATGAACTTTGTGTCCCACGGGGGTGTCCAGGTGTGTTCCCAGCAGCAGTGCTTGGAGGGAACATGCCCAAGAGTCCCCAGGACCCTGAGTTCCTTGCAGGCAGCAGTGGGGCTCTGCCCTTCATCCCCTGTAACCAGCTCTCCTCTTCCTCTCTGCTCCCAGGCCTTTCTAACCAAGGTCTGGTGGGGGAAGCTGTGTGTGGACAACGGGCTCTGGCGGGTGATCATGTGCATGCTGTTCTTCCCCCTGCTCTACACCAACCTCATCACCTTCAGGTACCTCTGGCAGGTTTTCCTGGGATTCCCTCCAGCCTCACCCTGTGGCTGGCTGGGAGAAGCTGCTGTGGCACCTCGCTGGGCAGCTGAGCCCACACCCACCCCCTGCTCCCAGCAGAGAGAAGAGGCTGCAGCCCATGGGTTGCCTGACGCGCCTCCGAGCCTTCTTCACGGCCCCCGTCGTCATCTTCCTCATGAACATCCTCTCCTACTTCACCTTCCTCCTGCTCTTCGCGTACGTCCTCATGGTTGACTTCCAGCCGATGCCGTCCTGGAGGGAATATCTCATCTACTTCTGGCTCTTCTCCCTGGTGTGCGAGGAAACTCGCCAGGTGAGGGGCCAGCAGAGCCAAGGCTGGGAGGTGGCAGAGGAGAAGAGTCACCCCTCTGGGGCGCTCCTGGGATATCCCGTGCAGCTCAGGTTCCCATGCTGCTTCTCATGTCACTGTCCATGCAGAGAGGTCCCCCCAGCACATGGAATCAGCAGATCCCCTCATTTCTGAGGCTGGAGAGTCTCCCTGGCTGCACCTGACTTAGCCATGTGTACTTGCAGGAGCACATGGGGGTTTGGGAAGGTCAGGAGATGGAGGAAGCACTTCCTGCTTTGGGTGAATTCCCAGCAGCATTTCCACACTTTGCTTGATATTTGAGGTTTTTCCAGCTTTTGCTTCAATACCTCAGTGCTTTTCTCCCCCATGCCTGAGGAGCCCCATGTCCCAGGTGTCCCCATGCTCTTTCCATGCCCATGGAGAAAAGCCCATAGGCTCAGGTTACCTTCGGGTCAGTGAGAGCCTCCAGTGACGTGTAGATAATCTGTGTGGTCCTTCCCCTCCATGAGGCACATGAGTATCTTACACTCAACCCCTCCTGCCTTCCCAACAGCTGCTGTATGATCCAGATGGGCTTGGGGTTGTGAAAATGGCTTCCCTGTACATCAAGGACTTCTGGAATAAATTGGATATCTGTGCCATCCTGGTCTTTATCGCAGGGCTGACTTGCAGGTGAGCTGCAGAGCTTGGTAGTGTTTGCATAGAATCATGGAATCACAGACTGGTTTGGGTTGGAAGAGACCTTAGAGCTCGTCTTATTCCAATCTGCTGCCACAGGCAGGGACACCTTCCACTAGCCCAGGTTGCTCCAAGCCCCATCCAAACTGGCCTTGGACACTTCCAGGGATGGGGCATCCACCCCTGGGGAGCCTGTGCCAGGGCCTGCCCACCCTCACAGTAATTCCAACCTAGATGATTCTGCATTTGTCTGTGGTGGCACTGGGATGCTTCCTTTCTTCTCTTCTGTGCCCAGGCTGATCCCATCAACATTATATCCCGGGCGTATCATCCTGTCCCTGGCTTTTATCATCTTCTGCCTGCGTCTGATGCACATTTTCACAGTCAGTAAAACGCTGGGGCCCAAGATCATCATTGTGAAGCGCATGGTGAGAGCTCCCCTCCATCCTGCCAGGGTGATGCTGGACCATCCTGCTAGAGCAGCTGGGTGTGCCACCCATGTTATCCCATCCTGGAGCGGGCTTTGCCCTATGACAAACCTCTTCCCCTTTGTCTTTACAGATGAAGGATGTCTTCTTCTTCCTCTTCCTGCTGGCAGTGTGGGTAGTGTCCTTTGGGGTGGCCAAGCAGGCTATCCTGATCCACAACGAGGAGCGCGTGGAGTGGCTTTTCCGTGGTGTGGTTTACCACTCTTACCTGACCATCTTTGGGCAGATTCCCTCCTACATCGATGGTAAGGCCCTTCAGCCTGGGACAGCAGGGGGGCTGTGACATGGCTGGTGTACTGAAATCATGCTGTGTTGGCCCGTGGAATTCACACACAGAGCACCTGGGATGTGGCAGATGGAGGTCAAATCCCTGCCTGGTTTGACCTCCAAGGTTACCCGGAGGTTTGTTCCCCACAGAGCCCTGTTGTGTTCCCCCCCAGGGGTCAATTTCAACATCGACCAGTGCAGCCCCAACGGGACTGACCCCTACAAGCCCAAGTGCCCAGAGACAAATGCAGACAACAAGAAACCCATCTTCCCAGAGTGGCTGACGGTCATCTTGCTGTGCCTGTACCTGCTCTTCACCAACATCCTCCTCCTCAACCTCCTCATCGCCATGTTCAAGTGAGTCTGGGGGTTATAGGTGTAGAAGTAGTGGGATCCTCTTTGGAGGGTTATAGGTGTGATGGAAGTAGCAGTTGCAGATCAGGGCTGATCAGGGAGACAGGTGGGAGCCAGGGCACCATTCAGACACGGTGTGCCCCCTCATCCCCACGGCACGGCTGACACCTGGGCTCTGCCCCAGCTACACCTTCCAGCAGGTCCAGGAGCACACGGACCAGATCTGGAAGTTCCAGCGGCACGACCTGATCGAGGAGTACCACGGCCGCCCCCCTGCGCCCCCACCCCTCATCCTGCTCAACCACCTGCAGCTCCTGCTCCGCCGGGGCTTGCTCCGCCGGCCGACCACGCACCACAAACTCAGTGAGGACCAGTGCCCCCCTCCTGCCTTTCGCCCCCTCCTCAGGGCATGAGGCTGGGCATGTGGGCTGTAGTCCTGGGGTTTGGGATGCCCAGAGGTCTGGCAGCACTGCCATCCTCTTCTTCTGGCAGAGGAGAAGCTGGAGAAGAATGAAGAAGCTGCCCTCCTCTCGTGGGAGACGTACTTGAAGGAGAACTACCTGCAGCACCAGCAGTGCCAGGAGAAGCAGAACACAGAGCAGATGATCCGAGACATTGCACAGAGGTACTGCCCTGAGACAGGGAGGTCCTTCCATCCCTCAGTGCCCTGAGCAGGGAACAGTTGGGATCAGGGCAGGAGTGGCTGCTGAGGGCATTCCAACCTGCACTGCCCCTCCAGGGTTGATGTACTGGCAGAGCTGCTAGACTTGGACCGGGTGAAGAGGACAGGGGTGGTGGAGCAGAGACTGGGCTCTCTAGAAGACCAGGTGAGGCAAAACAGAGCGATTGCCCAAGAAAGGTGAGATTTTCCAGGGGCTGAGTCAAGTGAACCAGAGCACAAAATCTGTCTGAATCAATATCCCTTCAGACAGTTCGAGTTTCCTTGCCATTAGCGTCCAAGGGGAAAAGGTTTCCAGGAAATGTTCTGTGAGCAGGACACAAGGGGGAAATGGTGGGATGAGTCACTTTCTCCACTGATCGCCCAAACAACTAGAGCTGGCCCAGTTCTTCCCCTTGGCCTGAGAGGACCCTCCAGACCTCTTGGAGATGGGGACTCCTGAGAAGCTGTCCCACACCTGGCATAACCAGTGGGGTACCCGGGGAGCCAACCCAGCCCTGGCATCTCCTGTTTCCACTTCCATTTCCACCTGAGTTGTAAAAATGTTTCCCTGGAGATGGTTTTCCAAGGCAAACATCAGGACACAGCCAGGACCACTGCTGTCCATGGGGGCTGGCAGTCAGTGCCAAGGGCAGTGGTGCCTCCTGCCAGGGACAGATCCTGTGGTCCCTGGGGGGCAGGGGGTGACCCTCTCCTGTCCCCCACAGGTGCATCAGAGCGCCCAGGCCCTGAGGTGGATGATGCAGGTGCTGCGGGGCAATGGCTTCAGCTCAGGCGAGGATGTGCCAGCCTTGGGTAAGCAGGGCTCAGCTCCAGCCCAGCAGCACTGGAGAAGCCCAGGGTCCTGGACCAGGGCTGAGCATCCACCTGCACCCCTCTGTTCAACAGCAAGGCAGAGATTCCTTTGGTCTTGGGAGCTTTGGTGGCTCATGAGGCCATCCAGCCCCTCCTGCGGCCATTTCCACCCTCCCTGGTGTTCCTTCCATGACCTATTGGAAGGGAAGCCACGGTCCCAGTCCCCAGTGGACATCTCCACCCCCATGGAGAGACCCAACCAGCCCCCTGGGCAGAGCCCTGGTCCACAGCACTGCTCTTGGTGTCCTGCTTTGTGGGACCCTGCTGTCTGTGTCTGTCTCACAGGCTCCTCTAAAGCCTTGGAAATCAGGGAGGCTGACGTGGAGGTGAAAGCCGAGGAGAGCCGGCCCCCGTACCATGTGCTTGCCCGAAACCTCCTGTACCCGGGGTCTCACACCCTCCGCTTCCCTGTGCCAGACGAGAAGGTGCCCTGGGAGGTAGGAGCTGTGACCCTGGGCAGTGGGGCTGGGAGGAGGGGGCGTGTGGCAGACCCTGGCACTGGTGGGAGGAGGAATAGACCCACTGTTGCACTTGGGAGCTCCTGCCCTTCCAAGCCCTGAGACAAGTGGCTTCCTGGGGTGGCTGTGCTGAGGTTGTCCCAGAGACAAGGGCATTGTTGCTGCTGGGATCTGCAATTGTGCCTGGGGATGCTTGGTAGGAGGCAGAGAGGGTTGAGAGGGTACTATCACCCACCTCTGCGTTTCCTGAAGCAGGGCTGGCTCCGGGTCAGTCCAGCCCTGACTTCCATGGGGGCATGAGACTCCAAGCTCAGCTCCCAGCAGAGCCCGGAGCATCACTCAGGCAGTGATGCCACAAGATGAGCAGGCGAAGACACTGAGGCATAAGGTGTCCCTGGATGTCCCAGTCCCTGCCTACCACCAGGGCAGGGGTGCAAGGGAGTTCTGACACAGCCACATGCCCCACAGGTGGACTTCCCACTCTATGACCCCCCTGCCTACTCAGCTGACCACAAAGACATGGCTGTGCAGGACCCCTTCAGCCTGTGAGTGTCCCCCCATGGCTCCCCAGTCCTCCACCCCTTTCCTGGGTGGCACAGCCAGCCCTCCCTGCCTGGTTGCCTCCCACCCCCAGCTCTTTGGAGTCTCTCCTGAAGATCAACTACAACACCATGGATGGGCTGATCGACCGGCAAAGCTTCCACGGGCTCTACGCCGTGCAGGACGGGCTGCCACTGTGAGTGTCACCCCCACAGGGCTCTCTGGGAGCTGGGGTGGGATGCAAAGCACTAGGAGACATAGTCCAGGGGTAGCTGGGTGCATCCATCCCATTCCTGCTTTCCTATGACTAATGGTGGGCAGGGATAATGGCATGCATCGTCCTCAGTGCCCTCAGAGGTGGGGTGCAGAGGTAGAGAAGTGCCATAGGGGTGCACAGAGGGACCCTGGCACCATCCCAGCCCCCTCCCTGTCACTCTGACAGGAACCCCATGGGCAGGACGGGGCTGCGAGGCCGTGGGAGGCTGCACTGCTTTGGGCCCAACCATGCCCTGCACCCCGTGGTGACCCGGTGAGTGCAAGGGCTGGGCACGTGGGGTGGAGAAGGGGGCATGGAACTACCTTGGTGAGACTGGGACCTGGCCAAACCCAGTGCTGCCAACACAGTCGCTGCTGGGAGGAGGGGACCCAAGTCCAGCTGCAGCATGACAGGGGCTTCTCTCATAGCTGGAGGAGGAATTTGGATGGGTCCATTATAAGGAAGAGCCTCAAGAAGATGCTGGAAGTGCTGGTAGCCCAGTACCCACTATCAGATGTCTGGGCCCTGCCTGGGGTAAGAGCTGGTGCAGAAGGGGCTGGGGAGATGGCAGCAGTGGATGGATGGATGGATGGATGGATGGATGGATGGATGGATGGATGGATGGATGGATGAATGGATGGATGGACATCCCACAGAAAATGGGGAATCACAGGTGCATTTTGCAGCCTGAGTAGGTACCACTGACCCTCCTGCAGAGCATCTGCATGTCAGAGGTGCTGGGTGAGCAGTGGTCCCATTACATACACCCACACACCCTGCATCACTGTCTCCTGCCTCTCCCTCCTCCTCCATGGCTTCAATCCCTCATGTCAGCATGTTAAGTCATTGGCAAAGCATCCTTTGGCAGACACTAGATCAGCCAAATTCAGGCACCTGTTTGGGCAGGGCTGAGGACTTTGGGCAGGAGAGGGAGGAATGAAGGTGCCATGAGAACTCGTGGCATCTTCTGCAGCGGTGGCTGGCAACTGCCTGATGGCCAAGCTGGTGGCAGGGAGGGAGGCTGGGCTGTGCTGGTGGCAGGCCCATGGCTGACATCTGCTTTGGCACAGGGGTCCCTGGAACCGGGTGAAACGCTGCCACTGAAGCTCAAGTGGATCCTGCGCCGGGAGTTCTGGCCCCAGTTCCAGAACTTGCTGAAACAAGGCACTGAGGTGGGGGGCACCTGGCTGTCCCAGGGGGATGGGGGCATGCAGGCATCACCCTGGTACAGGGGCACACAGGTGTCCTGGTGGTACAAGCAGAGGGAGACATCACCATACAGAGGCATGTGGGCATCATGGTGCCACAGGGGTGCCCCAGGGCACAGAGCAGGGTGCATCACCTCTTGGCCACTGCTCCCACCAGGGAGGAAAGGCTGTGGGAGGTGGAGACATGCCATAATGCACATGTGGGGGTGCAGGAGCAGCACAGAGACCTCTGGGGTGGGCTACCCACACCCCTGTCTGTGCCTGCTGCAGTCACCCTCCATGGCTGTGGCTGCAGTGGGAATGGGGCGCTGGTCTCCAGTGGGTCAGAGGAGCTGCAGGACAGCACCTCACCACCCCCAGGGCCTCTCGGGGCCCTCCCAGATGTGGTGAGGGCTCTGCTGATGTGGCAACTCCATCACTGTGCATAGGTGCACAAGGGGTACCTGGACGACCCCCGCAACACCGACAATGCCTGGGTGGAGACGGTGGCTATCAGTGTCCACTTCGACAACCAGAATGACGTGGAGATGAAGCGGCTGAATTCGGTATGGGGCTCTCACCCCTGTGGCTCCTTGACCCAGCTCTCAGCGGGCCTGGGGAAGGGGAGACACATCTCCAGAGCCAGATCTCATCAGTAGGGGGATTCTTCAGCTGCAGAGAATGGGAGGAGAATATGGGGACAAACATGGGGTGGCGCCCCAATGTGTGCCCCAAAAGGGAAGGGCAGGAGGTTGGGGACTGGGAGGGCTGTGGAGCATGGCTGGGATNTGGCCCCTCTCCAGCAGCACATGCGTGATGTCTGTCCCCTTCCAGTTCCTGCAGGGTTGCGACCCAGAGCTGTGCATCCGCTGGCAGGTGCTGGACAAGAGGATCCCCCTGCATGCCAACCACAAGGAGCTCCTGCACAAGGTCTCAACCCTCCTCGGTGCCTACTACTGAGGCCTCAAGCACAGCCCAGAGCTCCTACTGCCCCGGACCAGGTTCTGGCTGGGACGTGCATCTCCACCCCGGTTTACCTGTGAGACTATGGGAGCTGCTGGAGACAAGGTACTTTGGGTGCTTCCATGAACGTACCTTTCAGGTCTCTGGGAGGAAAAATGTCCCCTGTCTGGGGACAGGGGCTGCATAGACAGTGCATCCCAGTCACCTGAGTGACCAAGCTCAGCTCCAGCTTGTGTCTTGGTGCTTCCACATCAGCCCACAGCACTAGCCCAGAGCTTGGGCCATGCAGAGCCACAGGGCTGCTCCTGTGAGGTGGTCCTTCCCTCAGCTCCAGCTTGCTCTCAGCTTTGGGGTGGGCCCTGGGGGCTCACCAGCCCCAGTTGCTCCTCCACCAGGATATCCATCAGTGCTCCCTGCTCCTACTCTGAACCCTGGCAGCCCCCCTGCCACAGATCTCAAAGGATTGCTCTGGAGAAGGCTTGGAGTTGCCCCTGTGGCAGCTCTCTGGTTGCCTCAGACCCAACAACGTGATCCTGAGCTGTGAGTCAGCACTCTGAAAGTGTGAGCAGCTCTTGGTTTCTGTATCTATGGTTTCATGGCTCTGCCCAGGCCCACCTGCCATGCCCCACAGTGGTATGTGACCCCACGTGTGTGTGTTGAACACCAGCCTGTAGCTGAACTCCCTCCCTCTGTCTGAGCCAAGGCACCAGCTAAATGTCACCTGCCTGTCCCCACCCCCTGGTGCACATGGATGGAAAGGGGCAGCTTACTGGAACACAGGTAATCCATTCTCTATGATCCCCTGAGCAGGCAGGGACAGGAGAGGGGACATCACTGTGTCAATCCCAGACATCCCTGCTTTTAAGGGGTCTTTCACTCACATTTTCTGTTGCCTGCCATGGAGGGAACAAGGCAGTGTGAAGGCATTTTTTGGTCACCCAGAAGAGGCCGATAGCAGTAGGTTATGTTCTGGACTGCTCAGAGAGGGATTTTGACTTCCCCACCCTCTCCCAATGGATCAGACACTGGCCAGCCTGGGCTGTTCATCCCACACTGGTGGCCACCACAGCACAACTGCAGTTTCACCAGTGATGCACTGGGGCTTTGCGAGGGGAGGGGGCTCACTCTGGCAATGTATGTAAGCCAGCTCAATAAACCGTGTATTAAATAACTACAGACTGGTGGTCTCTTATGGCTGTTTAACCAGGGACCACCCCTGAATTCTATGCCTGGAGCACCCTTCCAGGGTGAGCCCAGTTTGTGCGTTCCCACCCCAATCTTGTTGCACAAACTCACTTAGGCTGTAAACTCACCCCCCAATGATGGCTGAATCACAGGATGGTTTGGGTTGGCAGTGACGTTAAAGACCATTTCATTCTAACCCCATGCCATGAGCAGGAACACTTTCACTGGACCAGGGTGCTTGAGATGACCCATTTGGAGTCAGTACGGGGTTGTGCTCCGAGGTGATGGCACGGCACCTTCTCTCATTGCTCATGGTTTGATGCCTGCTCGTGGCCTCCCATCGCCGAGAGGGACGAAAGATTATCTACTGAGAGTCCCTGTGGGTGCGGGACGTCCAGGCTGGGGGTATGGCCAAGGAGGGAAGAGGCGATCTTCCCTTCCAGCAGCTGTTCAAGCTTCTAGACCCTCAGCCTGGAGCGCAGCCTCCGCAAATCCGCTGAAACCTCATTAGCAGCACTTAATTGCCGCACAGGGATTATCCAAGCGGCCACTCTCCCTCGGCCCCGTGGCGGTGCTGCCTGACTGTCCCACCACGCTGGCTCCCGGGTCCCCGAACCCTCACCGCACGGGCACGGAACCCGCACCCGGAGCCGCCCCGCACGAGCCGGTAAGGGACCCCCGGGGCTCGGGGGCGGGGGTCTGCGGGGGTCTGTGGTGCTGCCTGGCGGGGTCCAGGCTCTCCGGTCCCCGGGCGGCAGAGGAGCGCGGGTCGGAGCATCTTCCCCGCACTTCCCCGGGGTCTGGGGAGGCTGCGGCTCCTCAGAGTTCCTCCGAGCCCTTCCAGGCGGTGGGAACAGGCATCGCATAACGCCTTCTTGTTCCTCCGGAGGGACGGGGCTGGGGGAGCCCGGTACCTTTTGTAGGGCCAGAGGGATTCCCGGGAAGCACAACTTCATCTCCCGTGACAGAGCCCACAGTGCCCCAGAGCTGGGCAGGGCCACGGAGTAGGCCACGGGCAGCATCCACCTGGTACGAGCATCCCTCAGGTATAAGCATCCCTCGGGTACGAGCATCCCTCGGGTATGAGTATCCCTCGGGTATGAGCATCCCTTAGGTATGAGTATCATTCGGGTACGAGCATCCCTCGGGTATGAGCATCCCTCGGGTACGAGCATCCCTCAGGTGTGAGCACCCCTCAGGTATGAGCATCCCTCGGGTGTGGTACCCCGAGGATGCTCACACCTGAGGGAAGCTGCTGTGACTGAGGGGATGCCATTAGCAGAAGGGTGCTGGTACCAGGGGCACAACTCAGTGCCCATAATGACATCGCCATGGGCCATTTAATTCCCAGGTGAAAGGCTCCCTGGGGCTCTCACCTCTCCCCTAGACTGAGATTTCTTCCCCCCAGGCTGGCCAAGGCAGCAGGAAAGGTGTGGACAGCACCAAAGGCAGAGGAAAGGTGTCCCACTTGCTTCACCCCTTGCCTTGCCCCCTGGCAGCTCTGGGGTGTCCCTTGGGATTCCCATATCACCCCCTTTACTGTAATAGTGGCTTCTNGCCCGGGGCTCCAGCGGAGCGGCCGCGGCAACAGGTGGGGCCAGGCACGACCGCGGGGATGAATCGCTGAGCTCCGCACCCGCACCAGCACCGGCATCGCCACNGAGGGATTCCCGGGAAGCACAACTTCATCTCCCGTGACAGAGCCCACAGTGCCCCAGAGCTGGGCAGGGCCACGGAGTAGGCCACGGGCAGCATCCACCTGGTACGAGCATCCCTCAGGTATAAGCATCCCTCGGGTACGAGCATCCCTCGGGTATGAGTATCCCTCGGGTATGAGCATCCCTTAGGTATGAGTATCATTCGGGTACGAGCATCCCTCGGGTATGAGCATCCCTCGGGTACGAGCATCCCTCAGGTGTGAGCACCCCTCAGGTATGAGCATCCCTCGGGTGTGGTACCCCGAGGATGCTCACACCTGAGGGAAGCTGCTGTGACTGAGGGGATGCCATTAGCAGAAGGGTGCTGGTACCAGGGGCACAACTCAGTGCCCATAATGACATCGCCATGGGCCATTTAATTCCCAGGTGAAAGGCTCCCTGGGGCTCTCACCTCTCCCCTAGACTGAGATTTCTTCCCCCCAGGCTGGCCAAGGCAGCAGGAAAGGTGTGGACAGCACCAAAGGCAGAGGAAAGGTGTCCCACTTGCTTCACCCCTTGCCTTGCCCCCTGGCAGCTCTGGGGTGTCCCTTGGGATTCCCATATCACCCCCTTTACTGTAATAGTGGCTTCTCTCTTCATCTCCAGGCCCGTGAGTCAGTCTATCAAACCTTACTCTTTGTTTACTTTAAAAAACTAACTCATCTCCAAACACTTCTTTGGCAAACCCCTTGGAAATATGACTTTTACCAGCTCATGGACCAGAAGAAGAGGGAAAGCAAAAGAGCTCCACATCTTGTTATTTAAAACCCCCGTGGTGATTAAGTCAGCCTGATGATCCGTGCAGTCTGACTCATCATTTTTTTTTAAACACTCAGTGTTGGTGAGATAGGAATTTAGTGCTGCTGTTCTCCAGCAGCAAACCCACCACATCCCCCCTGGAAACTGGCAGCAGGACAGGGCAGAGGCTCCCAGGCCAGACTTGTCCCCACACCTCCATCCTGCAGCACCCTTGGTCTGCCTGCATAGTTTGTGCAGAGATGGGGACAGGGGGCAGGGGTTTCAATCTCAGCATCTCTGTGTATAATTAAAGTTAGGCCAAATGAAGCTGTTCTGGAAAAGATGGTAGCCACTCCACCCTTGTTTTCCGGGCTCCTGAGCCCAGCCTGCCACCTCTTTGCCAGGGCACATCACACACGAGCCATACACAGTGTTCCAGGAAATAATGCCGTGTCATATCCCTTCCACCCACTGCTTCCCTCCAGCGATGGGAGAGGCTTTGGGCGAGCGCCGAGGGGCCGTCCTGCTGCCCAGGAGCTGCTGCCACCCCCGGGGAGCTGCCACCAGCCATGCTGAGCTGCCCTGCTGCAAGATGACCCTCCCCACTGCCACGCCGACCACCAGTGTGGCCCAGGCTTTCTTCTGCCTCCTGCTCTGCATCCCCTGGGGCAGCTCCTGCCCCCCCAGCTGCCAATGCACAGAGCGGGCAGGGGCTAAGGCCGTCCTCTGCAGCTCCCGGCACCTGGAGGAGATCCCCAAGGACATCCCCAGAGACGCGGTGTTCCTCAAGCTGGACGCCAACAGCATCACCAGGATCCCCAGCAACGCCTTCAGGCACCTCTCCCACCTGGAGGAGCTCGACCTCTCCAGGAACGCCATCGAGAAGATAGACAGGGCTGCATTCAAAGGGGTGGCCGCGGGGCTGCGGACCCTCGACCTCTCCAGCAATCGCATCCGCAGCGTTCCCAAGGAGGCCCTGCTGGCACTCAGCGCCAAGCTCCGGCTGGCCAACAACCCCTGGCACTGCGGCTGTGCCCTGCAGGAGGTGCTGTGGGAGGCACGGCTGGACCCTGACTCTGTCCAGGACATCACCTGCCACACGGCCCCGCGGGAGGAGTACGTGGGCAAGCCGCTGCTCCAGGTGCTGGATGCAGGCGTCAACTTCTGCAGCGCGCGCCACAGGACCACGGACGTGGCCATGTTCATCACCATGTTCGCCTGGTTCGCCATGGTCATCGTCTACGTGATCTGCTACGTCCGGCACAACCGCGAGGACACCTGCAAGCACGTGGGTTACCTGAAGTCACTGCCGAGCACCCAGGGCCATGCAGAGACCACCAGCACTGCCCTGTAGTGCAGGGTGGGGGTGCCAGATCCCAGCTTCTCTGCAGGGAGCCACTGGCCAGCTGGTGGGCTTCAAAGCCTCTTGGTGGGGTTGGCCCAGTGCTTGCTCCAGCCCTGCAGACCAGTGCCACTGACTGGCCCTCCCCAGTGATACTGGACTGAGTGTGAGCAAAGCATGTGGGGCAGGGATGCTGGGGACACCTCACATGGACCTGTCCATGCAGACCGTGTTCCTGGGGACAAACACTCCTGGCCAGACCTTTTTTCCCTCCCAGAGCTGTGCTCGCAGGGAACACAGCCCCAGCCACATGCTTGTGGTTTGGACAAGTCAAGCCCATGGTGGGGAGAGATGGGGGTGGGGTGTCTGTGGGGCCAGAAGGTCCCTGGGGTGCAGAGGGTCACTGCAGAGGGGTCACCCATCCTGGTTCCAATGAGAGACCGGCTTTGCAGAAAGCAGGACATCGTTCCCAAGGCCCTGCATGGCATCTCAGCAGCCTCTGCCTGCCTCCAGCAACCCAGGGCAGGGATCTCCCAAACCTCTGGCTCCTCAATAAAGCCCCACACACAGGAAAACTCCTGGGGTTTGTGCTGAGCTGGGAGCTGGGTGTCTGGGGAGGAGGGTGGTGCTTGGGGGATTTGAGTTGTCCTATTTCAATCTCTCCCAAAGCAGACCAGTCTAAATTCAATGTACCTGCATGACTTCCATTAGGTGCCATCCCTTCCACCCTCAGCCCAGCCTGGCACAAGCAGGGACCAGCTGCCCAAATGCATCTGGTACATCTCGCCGTATCTTTCCCTTCTTCAGGTCTGAATTAGAGTTGCTGCTGGTGGCTCGGTGCAATGGAAGCAAATCAAATTCCCCCTCCTCTCATAAGAGAAAAATGGTCTTTACTGGCAGAGGCAGCTGCAGCCACAATGAACAGGGGGAGGAGGGAGGGATGCAGAGGCTCTCCCAGCTCTGGATCCTGAGGCAGCTCAGGCTGTGACTCCCCAGTCCTTTTTGCAGGGCTGGCACCTCCTGTGGGTTCTCCAGAGCAAGGGTGGGTGTCCCAGCTCCAGCAGGAGACCTGGGTCTGGGGGAGACTAAGTGATGTTCTGGGGCAGTCAGGTGAGGCAGAGGGTCCTGGGTGGGGGGGAGCAGAGGGGCACCCTCACCCCAGCACCCTGCTGTGCTCAGGCCCACCTCGTGTCATGGGTATGGCCTCATCCCATTTGGGAGTGACTTGCTGGGTGAAGAGATGCATCTGCCACGGGCAGAGCAGTTTGGGTACCCACATGGGATGAAGGCTGGGTGCACACAGTTTATTAGAGCTCTGGTAAAGCAAAAGAGTCCCCCAGCAAAGGCGAGGAAAAGAAAAGAGGCCACAGTTTCACCTGGTGCAGTTTTGGATCTTTCCCATGCCCGTGGCAGCTGGATTGGTCCAAATGCACAGCAGGTTTTCTCCAGAGTCACTAACCCCGTGTGAAGGGGTGCAAGGAGCAGCACCGGTCCTTGTACACACCGATGGGCTTGTACAACACACGTGTCACATGCCAAGGACAACCCAAACCGGCCACAGCAGAGCAGGAGGGTGGGAAGGCACCCGTGGCAGTGGCACGGGGTGGTGATGCCACCAAAGGTGACACCAAGAGTGGCTGCAATGTCAAACCAGATGGTCCTCAGCAGCATCGCAGCATCAGGCGCTGGGCAGCCAGAGCCAAGCCTGGAGCCACCTTTTTCTGCAGTTTCTCACATTTGCTCCACTCCACCACACACATACCCTGGCAGCTCATGCTCTGCTCAGTCTCTTCCTTCCCTGCCTTTGTGCAACCTCTGGCCACAGCCACTGGCAGCTCTGGGGCCCTCCTGGCTGGAGATTGCCAAGTGTCAGGTCCCAGCAAACCCTGGGAAGCACCTGGGCACCAGGCACCTTGTGTAGGACATGGCTCTGGAGTGTGGTGGGAGAACTTTCCCAGGAGAAACAACACCAAAGCAGGGTCTCAGCCACTTCACCAGCCCCCAGACAAGGCTGCAGGGAGCCCTGGACCATCACCATCCTCCTCCTCCTCCTTCTCCTCCTCCTCCTCCACCCCTTCCTGCAGAATACACAGCCAACCACTGCCTGGCTGATGCTGCAGCCCCTTCTGGGCTCTGTGGTCCATCTTCAACTGGATGTCCAGCTCACCCCGGTCCTGGCGATGAGCTGAGCATATCTCAGGTGACTCAGGTGGTTTTCAGCTTGAGCACCTTGGAAAGTGGCTCCCTGGCGCTGGAGTAGAGCAGGAAGGAGCCCTCGGTGGTGTGAAACACCTCCCAGTCTCTGCAGCCCACCGTGGGGAGGTGGTGGGCTGCCACGAAGCCTTCATAGCCTTGCCACCTGCATGGGGAGGGCAGTTAGCTCCTGGGGCACGAGCTGGGCAACTGGGAGGGGCAGGAAAGCAGAGCCATGGGGCTGGCATCTCCCACCTCCACCCTGGTTCAGCGTGGGATGTCCCTCACTGGGGCTTCCCATTCCTGTCTGAAAGCAGGGAGCTGTTCTATCCATCCTCCCTGGGCAGATGCACCAGGTTGTGCCCATGCAGGGTCACTCCTGGTGGGAAACAACCCCCAAGCCTCCCACCCCTGCCCTCCACAGTACCTGTAGATAATACTGTTAACGGAGAAGGTGAAGCCATCGAAGGAGTTTGCTACCACCAGGAAAGAGTCATCTCCCACCGAGAAGAACTCCCAGTCCAGGGCACTGGGCATGAAGCAAGCAGAGGGACAAGTGAGGTGGCCCCTGCGTGGCCAGCTGAAGAAGGGGCTGTGTGTCCATGGGGCTGAGCCCACCCCACCCCACCCCAGTCTCTGCCACCCTGATGACACACAGAACCCCCTGCTCTTTCCAGGCTGCTCCAGAAAGAAATCCACCCTTGTTTCTAAATCCAGGACCTTCTCCCAGGGGGGCTGAAATGAGATGATCTTTAACATCCTTTCCAATCCAAACCATTCTACGATTCTATGAGACCCCTGCATTGCTCAGGGAACTGAGGAGCACCCTGACCACCTAGCACAGGTACCTGTAGGTGAGAAGGTCCTGGAATTTAACAAACATCTGGGCAGTGATGTTCAGCTCATAGATGGAGGAGTTGATGGCATAGAAGTTGGAGGGTGCTGGCATCCCACTGTCATAGCTGTGGCTGTTGGCAACAGCCAGGAAGACTCTGTCCCCAACACGAAAAACCTCCCAGTCAGCAGCACCAAATGTCTGTGAAGGAGAAGGCCATGAGACAAGCTGGACGTGCCTGGCTTGTTTAAACCCCAAGGGGAACTGGGGAGCAATGGCCAAGCCTTACCAGGATCGACTGGAAGAGCTGGAAAGAACCACTGAGCCAGATGTAGATGTGTGAGTAGATCTTAGTGGATGTGCCATTGAATGTGTTAGCTACAGCCAAGAAGGAATATGGCCCGATGGTGAAAAACTCCCAGTCGTAGGCTCCAGAGGTAGGAATGGTCTGGTTGGTCTCAAACAGCCCTGTCCTGGGGTTCCACCTGTATATCACACTGTCTATATTGTGGTTGTTCCCTGGGGAAGACAGAGGGACAGATGTTGCACCATGAGGGAAAGGATACCTGG
The DNA here is from genome assembly GCA_013396655.1 of Campylorhamphus procurvoides. NCBI lineage: Eukaryota > Metazoa > Chordata > Aves > Passeriformes > Dendrocolaptidae > Campylorhamphus > Campylorhamphus procurvoides. The sequence goes on from WBMV01002489.1 coordinate 28,225, forward strand.
CGTGTCTAAGAAAAAGGTTGGGCTATGTGACTGTTTTCCAGCAGGTCACGAGGCTGTTTGGTAGTCACCTCTTGCTGCCTGAGAAGTTGCTGAAGAAATTCTACAGCCTTCATCCCTACCTAGTACCTCCACCCATACCTAGTGCCCCTATTCCTGCCTAGACCCTCAATCCCTTCCTAGAGCCGCCATCCCATGGAACACACCAGCAGTTTGTCCAGAGTGAAGGCTGGCAGCTTTGTGGCAACCCTGGCAGAGGAGGGACAGGTGGCTGCCATGTCCCCACACAGGCAGTACCCCAGAGGGACCGTGCCAGTGTCCAAGGGTGGCCAAGTCCTGCTGGCTGTCCCATGGGCTGGCTCTGTGTAGTGGGGACAGTCCCAGCCATGCCCTTAAGCTCCCAGCATCATGGGCTGGCCCCAGCACTTAGGGATGTGCTCCATCCAGCTCCTGGGCTCTGCTCAAGCACTTAGGGATGTGCTCCATCCAGCTCCTGGGCTCTGCTCGAGCACTAAAGGATGTGCTCCATCCAGCTCCTGGGCTCTGCTCAAGCACTTAGGGATGTGCTCCATCCAGCTCCTGAGCTCTGCTTGAGCATCTCGACCTCACACCTGTGTGGGACCCAGCTGGCTTTAAATCCCCATTGCAACAGAAGGGACTTGGGCAGGAAAGGCTGCAGGGAGAATGTGTGGGAATGGCCACATGGATAAACAGCAACTCCTTAGGGACTGACCCTCCACCTCCCTCCAAAGGAAACATCCCCAGTTTGGCCTTCCTGAGGGACACCACGATCCCAGCTGTGTGCACATCTCCCTGGCCTTGCCCTGCACTCCGCTCCAGCAGAGGATGTGCCGGGAGCTGTGGGGTTTCCACAGCAACCAGAGGATGCTCTCAGGAGGTACCTGTGGTGGGGCACCTGCCATAGTCCCAGAGGTCACCCCAAGGTCTGTAGGGAATGGGAGGGCTGGGTACCTTCTCTGTGGTTGACCACAGCGAGGAAAGCCTCTCCCTCAATGACAAAGGCCTCCCAGTCCCTGGCGCTGTGCGTGCTGATCCGCTGGTATGTGATGAATTTCGCTTTCCTGTGGCTCCACTTGTATATTACAGAGAACTCCTGACCTCTCTCATTCTGCTCAAAATTGGCCACTGCTAGGAAGATCTGAAAAGGAACAAGCAGGACAGCCTGGTTTTCTGCTCTCAAAGGAGGAGAGACAAGAATGGGCAGGGGGGAGGTGGGATGGGGGACTAGGTGTATGGCAAGGTGGCCCTGGCTGGGGTCCCTCAGTAGTCCCCAGGTGGCACAGTGGCCTGCAGGGGTCTTCGTGCATGGCAGGGACACAACTCCTAGACAAGGGGATGGAGAGCTGAGCCCAGCCCAAAGCCAGCACTGCAACACAGCTGCACTTTCAGGGCTTAACTGAGTCTCCTTCAGGACCCCACCATCAGGGATGGTCCAGACCATCACATTGCCCATCAGGGATGATCCCCGTTATCACATTCCCCCACTACCAACAGGGGACACGGCCTGTTTGTATCCAACCAGCAAAGCTGTTGGTGCCACCACGCCTGGAGGCAGGAATTTTGCCCATCCCTCTGTTCCCTGAAGCAGGTTGGCAATGGGGGAGCCCTGCAGCCACCGTGGTGACAAAGCCAGAATGCATTATGCCAGAGGGGGAATGATCTCAGCTCCCCAGGAGCCCTGCACAGGGCTGGCTCTCAGCAGATGGCTTGCCTGGGGCTCCTCCAAAGCGATAAGCAGCTTCCCAGGGACAGGAACAAGGCAGATTCTCAAGTCCCATGGCAGACTGCCCAGGGGAGCAGAGGTGGCTACGAAGTCCCAGAATGATTTAAAAGCATGAGAGCGCGAAAATGCAGGGTTGGACTCAGTGGGTCTCAGGAGGGAGCTGCAGGCTCTGATGGCTCTTTAAGACCACAGACAGATCTCTGAGACACAGTTACATACTCTGCCAGCATCAGGTGCTGGAAATGTCCTGGGTGGATGCAGCTGCATCTCAGCAAAATAGTAAAACACAGCAGACAGCCCAGAGATGAGCCAGCAGTCCCTGGAGAGATCCTCACTGGCTGAATATGTGCATCAGTGTGACTCCATCAAAGAGAGAAGAGGGAAAGAGTCACCCCTAAACTACACCCAAGACTCCGTCCTTCAGAAAACCAGTGTTGGGCAACTGCAGATTACTACCCTGAACCAAGGAGGCACCTTCTAGGCAGACTCACCTTCTTCCCGATGGTGAAATACTTCCAGGACTGAGCTTGGTAGGTGGGGATGTTCTGGTAGGGCACAAACTTCCCATCGGTCCACTTGTAGATGGCCGATCCTGGGGGGGTGACCCGGTTGGCTGTGGCTGCGAACAGTCCCACCTCTGGGATGGTGAACACCTCAACACCCATTGTCTCTGAGTTGGTCACCAGGTTCTGGTACTCCTCCACATAGTCCAACCTGTGCTTCACTGGGAGACCACACAAAGAGAGGTGAGATTAAACCCAAAGGATTTGGGCTGGAGAGGAGCCCTACGTGGCACAGAGCCAGCTCGATGGCATTTGCTGCTCTGTGGGGCTTTATGGGGAAAATGAAGGTCCTGGTGCCACTGGGGGTGAAGGGCCAAACCCAACCCTCTCAGCCTGCTGCTGATTCCCATCCCAAAGTGGTCTCAGGGGCAAATGTCAGCTCCTGCTGTGCTGCAAGCCTCCCTCGCTCCCTCCTCAGGAGTGCCAGCACCTCCCCAGCAGTACCTTCGAGCATGGAGACCCAGGTGCTGCCGTTGCAGAGGTACAGCCCTCGGCGGGAGGCATTGAACCAGAACTGCGCCTTCTCCTGCTTGCTGCAGCGTGGACGGGACCCCAGGGTCACCTTCGTGTCAGTCTCTGGCCATGAGAGGAGGGGGGCAGGAGCCTCTTAGCAAACACAGTGGAGGAGCAGAGAGGCAGGAGGGTTGGATGTCCTGGTCTCATACTGATAACAGGCACCAGGGAATGGGGAAATGGCACCCCAGCACCAATCTGGGGAGACACAGACTGGGAAAACTCTGTGTGTGGCCACTGACACGAGCCCAGCACTGCCAAGGGATCTGGGCAGGGACACCCTGTCTTTCCAGAGGGGTTTTGGACAGGGATCCCACCCCTGTAATACCCTCTTCCCCCCTGCTCCTGCCCCACACGAAGACCCTTCCTCACAGAGCCAGACGGGGCCGACAGAGGCACTGGGGGAACTGACCGTAGGGGTATTTGAGCACCTCGTTGCTCGCTGGCTTCACGGGGACATCCTGAAGGACAGTGGGGACAGAGAGCGTTGCCACTTTGAAGTTCATGGTGGTGCATATCTGAGGGGTGGCGTCTGCTCCTGGCAGCAGGACAAGCTGTCTCAGCAAGCCCTGGGAAAGTGGGAGCAGCAGGATGGAGAGCAAGCCCATCAAGACCTCGGAATGGGAACTGCAGGTGATTTCATTCATTCCATGGGGCACCTACCGTGAACACGCCTTTCCTTCTCTGCCTGTTGCCCAGGTAGAAGTTGGCTCTCCTCACCGACAGCGAGGCTGGAAACGGTGTCTCCACCACCCTGGGGATGGGCAGAGAAGGGACACGGGAACAGTCTCATACTGCTGGCCGGAGGAGACGCTGGGGGCGAAACATCCCCCTGCCCACCCCTCCTGAGCCTCCCCGCCGCTTCCCCCGACCTACACATCCTTGGGGGTGCTGCAGTCCACCGTCAGCGAGAAGGACTGGCCGGACACAGCCAGGACGAGCGTGTGCCACTGGCTGTCGGACAGGGAGACGTTGTGGAAGGCGACCCTGCTCTGCCGCCCGCCGGCTCTGCCCGGGCTCCAGAAGAGGAAATGCAGCTTGTCGGGGGCGAAGCGCATCCCCACGAGCACCGCGGGGCTCTCCTCGGGCATCAGCGTGAAGATGTACTCGTTGTCCTGCGGGAGGGCAGGCGCTCAGGGGCTCAGGGGCTCGGCGCTCACCTGCGGGCAGTGCCCTGCCCCGGGGCCGGCGCTCACCTGTGCGGGGATGCCGAGCGCCCGCAGCGTGACGAGGATGGAGAACTCCTCGGGGAAGCGGTCGCAGTGGATGAAGAGCCGGGATGCGGGGAAGCCGAGGGCCCGGGGCCGCGAGGGGGAGAGCTGGAAGCCGCGCAGCCCCTGCACCTGGAGCACCCGCAGCCCGGCCGGGGCCACCTCCGACAGGATATCCAAGGGGCGCAGCTCTGTGCCGAGAGACAGCGTGGGGGGAGCCATCCCACCCTGTCCCGCTGTCCCCACGGCACTGGCCACTGCCCCACCCTAACCCTAACCCCACCCTAACCCCGTAGCCTGGTCTGTCCCGAGCCCCTGCTTTGGGGACAGAGGGAATGCTTTGCCCTCCAGACACCAAGGCTGGCATCTCCATCCCCACGGCAGGAACACCAAGTGTGCAGAATCATCCCACTAATACAGCCCTGAACGCTGTCCCCAGGGCAGGGACCTGCCAGCCAGGCAGTCCCAGGCTGCCACCAGCTTCCTCGGGATACACCAGCACCAGGTACCACAGCCAGAGCCAGGAGAGCAGGCAGGGATCCCTGGATCTGGCTCATGGGGCAGCCACCCGGCCCCATCCCTGTCCTCAGGGCAGTGGGGACAGCTCTACCCCTCCACTCCCGGTCCAGGCTCTCCCAGCCCAGCCCTAATTGCACACATGTACACATACTCCCTCAGCAGGCACCAAAACCGCTCATTGTAAATAATTAATCTCTCCCCAGAAAAAACCCAACACCGTGCCCAGCCCCAGGGCATCGTCCCGGTGAGAACACCCCGTGCAGCAGCACCACAAAGTGCCACCCCACAGAGCAGTGCCAGGGTGACCGTCGCTCTGATGTCTCAGCAAGCCCCGTGCTGGCAGCCACAGCACAGGCTGTACCTGCTGGGGGGGATTCTCCGACCTTCCCGGCCCTGGCACCCTCCTGGTTTTATTTTTTAATGCCTCCCTGGCAGACCTGCAGCATCTGCAAAGAAGGGCAGTGATGCCCAGGGGATGAAGCAACACTTGGCTACGCTAGAACATCCTTGATTCTGTCTGGATCCCGCTGAGACCCAGCTTTTAGCTCCAATTTGTACTAATAAATCCGGGCTGCTGGGGCACAGTGGGAGAGCTGGGAGGGAGGGAGGGAACTGGGAGCAAGGCTGGGCCTTGTGTGTGAATCCAAAACAGCTGGAGAAGGGAAGCGCTTCCTCCGGGCTCCCCTGGCCAGCCCAATTCCAGGTGGGCAGAGCCAGGAGGAATCTGCTCGTGTGGCTCCATCCAGCCCAGAGCAGGGAGATCAGTGAGCTCTTTCCCATCCTGGCAACTCTGTGTGCCCCCCTGCTCAGCCCACCACTGGTTTAGGCTGTCCCTAAAGCAAAGCCTCAGTGGGGGAGGTTGAACTCAAACAGCTTACTTCAGAAATACACCACTTGAGGAATGGCCAGTTTCCATTTTTTTCCCAGCAAAAAAGTACCAGCTGAACTCAGGCTGGAATTTGCAGAGGGGTTTAGGAGCCCCCAGCTGCCCCTGGGGTGGTGTGAGTGAGCTGGAGAACAACTCAGCTGGGGCTGGAGGCTGTGGGCCAGGAAGGGACCAAGTCCTAAAACCAACCCCAAATCTCCAAACCCAAAGATGTGCATCCCATTCTGCCTCCCACATCTGCCACCCCTAAGGCTGGGAGAGCAGCTGGGGTGCTCCAGCCCAGCCTGGGCAGTGCAGGTGGTGCCCAGTGACCTCATGCTGGGGTCCCCAGCACAACGTTGGGGTCCTGACACCCTCGGGATCCCAACAACCAAGGCTGCTTGGAAACAGCAGGGACATTCCCAGAGCACCTCAGGGAAGAGGCAGTGGGCAGAAGCTCTCCAATCTCTCCCAGTTGTCCTTCTCACATCACCTGTGCTGTGATAAAATGCAAATACAGGCACCACCAAAGTGGGACAAGTCCCAGGCACACAGATCCTGGGGTCCAGCAGTCCCAAAAACTGAGCTCAGGTTTCACTGTCCCCCCAGCACAGGGATGGGGATGGGACAGCAGAGCCTGGGCACAGGAATCCTCTCAGCTCAGGCTCCTATTGGAAATACCATTGGAGCTGCCAGCTCCTTGGCTGGGGGTGGTGGGACAGAGATGTTTACTCCCAGAGGGTGTAGGCTGTGTCTGTCAGAGCACAGGAGAGTCTGGGACAGGAGGGACTTTCCAAGGGGACTTCATGGCTCTCTTCACCTCCTCCTTCCAGCCCTTCCCCCCTCACTTTGTCCCCAGGTCCAGCAGACCCTGGGACAATGTTTGTGCCACAGGGACAAGCACGCAGCTCTCTCCATGGCTCCGAGAGGGTTGCTGTGGTGGGACTGCAGGTGCAGGAATGACCCCCCTACCTGCTGCCCATGGGTGCTGGCAGGCTGCAGCACCTGAGCCATAACTGGCACCTGGGCACTGGGGCTGGGCTGCCAGTGAGACACTGACCCCCCTGGACAGAGCACACCTCCTGGGCTCTGCCCTGGCAGCGTGGGGAACATCCCACCCATGAGAACACACAGGTCCCAGCACGTTTCTCAGCAGGGCTGACACCTGTCGTGACACCCCCGTCCCTGTGCAGCCCACCCACCCCTCACCCTTCTCTCCTACCTGTGCAGTGCTGCCACGTCCTGCCTCCTCGGGCGAAGCCCCCTCCACTGGCCCAGCCGAGGAGGATGACCCAGAGCAGCAGTGGAGCCAACATCGGGGGGCTGTTCTCAGGGGGTCCATCCACTGGGAGCCCCTGCTGTCCCCTCCTGCCTGCCCTAGCTGGCTCTGCTCGGCTCAGCTCTTCGTGGGTTCCCACATGCTCTGCGGTGGGACCCCCAGAGCACCCCAACACCGATCTGTCCTCCTCGGGGATGTGTCACCCCAGGCTCCTAAACCTCTGCTCTGCCATCGCCTCTCGTGGGGGTGGCAGGCAGGGTGGGGGTCCCTTGGGGCGGCCACCGAGGCAGTGCTGGCTGCAGCCTCTGCACAGACATTTAAATGAGAGGTCGGTGGTGGGAGAGGAGGAGTCCCGGCTCCTCCGAGAGCTTTTATCTTTTGCCCAACCCTCTGGAAGGCGGCTTTGGGGAGGGATTTTTTAATCATTACTTTTTTTGCTTGCTTTCTTTGCTTCCTCTCCTTTCTGGTGATTCATTTTTCTGGACTCACGTGGGAGTAGGTGGGAGATTCACCCCTGCCTGAAGACATCAAGGTGGGGAATCTCCTGCCCCTAAATGCCTTCGTTTTCTGGCAGCACAATCCCAGACTGTACTGGATGAGAGACCCTCTGTCCTCTCCGGACCACCCCACCATGCCCAAAAATAAGCCAGACCCCACAAAGTGCATGTTTTCCCCCCAAAATGACCCCAAATTAGTGATGCACAGCCCGTGCCTCAGGCAAGGCTCCATCCCAAGGGCTGGCCACCAAGACCCGGCCCTGCTGCCAGAATGCCACCAGTTCAGAAGCCCTCGAGGTTCCGCCGTTCCAATGGGAGCGACAGCAGTGGAAAAACTCCCCGCACGCAGCGAGCTCCGCTGGGCTCCTCCAGCCGCAGAACAAGTCACTTCCATTCCCCAAACAATTGAAACGGGCTCCCACCCCCGTCCCCGTCCCCAAAGCCTTCCCACAAGGCGAGCTCGAGAATAGAAAGCGGATGGCCAGGACCGAACGCCAGAAATTGTGTTGCAAACTGGGGGTTTCATCAGCGAGGGTCGGGCGGAGCTGGACCCACGGCTGTGATCGCTGTGCACACCCCAAAACCTGCTGGGCTGGGGCTGCCAGGGTGCAGCCCAAGAGGGGCACCCCATGGAGGACCCTGCACCTTGGTCCCAAATCCTCAGGGAAGCTGTACCGAACCCCAAGACACCAGGACGTTGGTGCCTCCACCTCAGAGCCTGGAGAGTGGCTGTGTGCTTGTCCAATAGCCCAAGAAGGGCTGCATGGAGCGATTCCTCCCCAAAAAATCCTCCCTTCGGGCATACCCCAAATTAGGGCTCTACCGGGAACACAATTAAGCAGAGCTTAAGCAGAGCTTAACCTCCCTGCAGAGAGAGCTGTGGAGGAGAGGCACTGCTGCCTCCCCACCATCCTCATCCTCATCCTCCTGCTGGGGATGGTGTCCAGTGACACAGCCACAACCACACCTGAGGGTCCCCAAGGGCAGCTGAGGGTCCTGGACATGAGCTGCTGGAGGTGACCACAAGGGATGCAGGAGGCACAAACCCTTCCACCTTCCCTGACAGGCTCAGCCCTTCCTGATGCTCCCCACAACCTTGGGGACACCCGCCAGGACTGGGACTGGCAGCAGCCACCTCACTGGGACCCCAAGCCACGGGGACAGGTGCCCCAGGCCCGTCTGGCAGAGAGGTGGGTGTGTTGGAGGGGAGGACCCTGTCAGGTTGGGACAAATGAGAATCAGAGGCACCACATCTCCCAGGGCTGCACACATGTGTCAAGTTAAGTGTGGCTCGGGGAGCTGGCAGCACTGCCCTGAGCAGAGGGTGGATTTGGGGAAGGCTCCTGCTGAGGCTCTGCAAGGGTCCAGGCAGGGAGGGGAAGCTCTGCCAGAGATTCCAGGGCAACTGCTTTTCCAAAGAGGATGCAGTTTCACCTTTGAGTGCTTTCTTGGCCAGTAAAACAGTTGGTGGGAACCTCTGCAGAGCCAAGGACACAGCTGTGGGTGTCCCCTGCAGACACAGATCTGTGGTCTCCCAGGCAGGAGAGGGGAAAGTGAAGCCCCTGTTGATGACCACGGGGGACACAGTGGGCTCAGTCTCCTCTTCGGCCACATTAATGAACCTGGTGAGGACTGGGATGTTGATGGTCCTCAAGGGCATTGCCATCCTTGTGCTGGGGATGCTGGCAGGGCAGAAGAGGGTGGAGAGGCTCAGGCAGTGCCCGACACTTTCCCCCCTGCCTGGGGAACTGAACTGGTATGTGAAGGGAGGACTGGGACACATCGCTGCCCCGTCATGTTAGGTCCAGGACCTGCTCCATGTCCCAAGGACGGTAGGAAGTGGTCTGCAAAATAGTTCCTTAAGCTCACAGGCACACATTCCTATGTGCAGAAGCAAGCGCGAGGGGATGAAATAAAAGAGGCAAACAGTGAGACTAATTGCCTAATTTGCATGGGGCGTAAATAAAACCATGTGGCAGATCTGAACAAAATGATCCTTGGATTTTCACCAGAAAGGTCTGGCCATCCCTGGGTTAGGAAAGGTTGAGAAATCCATTTGTAGGCAATCCATTCCAAGCAAAGCTTTCATGCAGGGGACAGTGCAAGGAGGGCACCTCATCGACGCCAGGGACAGGCTGGACCCTGCACACGGGGAACGTTCCTGCTCTCCCAAGGCTGTAATTCATTCCTTATTATTTGCAGACACAAAGTCTTGTTTCAGGGCTTCATGCCTTACTCATTTCAGTCTTTATTCCTGCCATCTGTATGGAATCAGAGAATCCTTCAAGTTGGAAAAGACGCCTAAGACCATTGGGTATTTCTCCCTGAAACTCAGCATGCATACAGGCACCAGCCAGGGCAAAGATTTGAGGGACCCCCTGAGTAACCAACAGACCAATACCCACCTCGTGGTGTGCCCAGCCTGTGTCCACCCTCCTGCCTGCCCTGGCTGGGCCAGGGGAACCTGCCACAAGCACATCCCTGGGTGTGGAGCTGGAGGTCAGTGATGAGTGCACAGAGCCAGTCTCACCTGGGGATCAGCCCTTTGGGATTAGTTATGAAGGGAATTGTTCTCAGAGCAACATCCCAGATTACAGTTCCCCAGATCACAGTTTGGATTAAACAACTGGAACACCTTCCCAGGATGGCAGGATGAGTCCTCCATCCTCAGCTGTTTCTGAGGCTCCTCTCTTGTCACCTCTGCCCTTTCTCCCAGGCTGAAAATCTTCCCTCTGTTTCCTGGAGCAACTTCAGCTTCCTGAGTCCAACCCACCAACATAAAGCGGAATTCCAGAGAGAAATCTCCACACCAGCAAACCTGTCAGTGTTGTAAAGAAGTGTAAATGTCTTTAACCCCAATGCCTTTCAAAAACGGAATTCCCAGAAGTTTTGGAGAGATTCTGCCAGGAAAAGTTTTGTGAAGGACTGGGAGGATTGCAAAAGGCACTGTTTTTAGGAAAACCACCAAACAAAAAAGCACAAAGCCGCCCCAACACGGCAAGTCCTGCAGCAAGTCCTCCTCTGGGAGCAGCCCCTGCTGGGCAGTAGCAAACCACCAGCATTGCTCAGAGCCCAGAGCCCTCCGTGTCCACACATCCAGTGCCAGCCCCAGGGAATGAAGGAGTCGGGAGTCCCTGGCAGGGCTCCCTGGTTCTGGCCATGGCAGTGGGTTGCAGCCCATGTCCCTGCCCAGGCAGGCAGGAGCAAGCTGAGCATCCTGCCCCGCATTTGGAGGACACATGGCAGCTGAGCTGGCAGGCTCTGAAAGGGCTCCAGAAAGCAGGCACTCAGCTGTCATCAGGACAAGGGCAAAGGCAGGCTTTGAGACCCTGCTCCCACACCAGAGCTGTTCGGGGTAGGGCTGTGCAGCACCTGGAGCTGCATCTCTCCTCACCTCCTCTATGGGACCAGCAGTCCTTCACGGGTGCCTGTCCCTCAGTGACACAGTTGTTCTGGGTTTTGTCACCTTGCCCCAATGTGCCCAAACCTGCTGAAGGGGCTGAGCCACCTCCCTACAGCCACAGGACACCCAGACTCAGGACTTCCCAGTAAGGCAGCTCCCTATAGATGGGGGCATCCAACCCAGGAAACCACGAGCACACCAACTACAGAAATGGCAGGGGGTTGGAATGAGGTGAATTTTAATTTCCCTTCTGACACAAACCATTCTGTGACTCTACAATTCTATGATTTCTCTTGGGGTAACGCCTGAGCCCCAGGGCTGGCTCTGGCACGGGCAGAGAAATCTCCCTTGGCTGTGCTGAGGGAAACCCTTCTCCACCTTTGCTCGTAGTCCTTTGGTCAGTGGCAGTGACCACATGCCCCAGCTCACAGCAGGTGGATGGTGGTAAAAAATACCACAGCAGGGAAACCCAGGGATTTACCCCTGCATGCCTGGGCCCAGCAGGGACTGGCAGGGATAGAAAATGGGAAGCATGACACTGCTTGGACCGAACGAGCCCATGCCTCCCTGGCTAGGGACCAGTCAACACCTTCTCTCCCAGAAGTCCACCTCAGATTGCCCAGGGTGTCAAGGGAACAGCGTGGGCACCTCAAGCCTCGCCCCAGTGCTGGCAGCAACTCTGGACTGGGGCCAGGTCCTCCCTCCTGCCCAGAGCACAGGCAGGCTGGGGTTCCTGCAGTGAAGAACAGCAGCTTTAGCCTCATTTCACTCTGCAGCCATAAAACATCCTCCTGCCCCTGACACAGAGAATCACAGCCAATTTTATCGCTCGCTCATCCGACAGTGTCAAGCTTTAATTATTATACAAGGGATGACTGAGGCCCTGGAGGAGCTGGTGGGAGCAGGAGGCAGCAGGGTGGGCAGCAGGCTTGGCAGGCTCCCCGGGACCAAGGCGGGCACAGAGGCAGCCACACTCCCCCTGCCCACCCGCCGGCAGCCGAGTGCAGCTCCATCTCCTCCGACATCCGGCAGGGAAGGGAACAGAGGCAGAGAACAATTGCTATTGTTTCCCAAGACTTTCTTCAGGGCAGTTCTTCCCGTGCAGTGCTGCTGCCCAGTCACTCCATCTGCAGCACCACGGGCCCCTGTGCTTGGGACTGTGCAGATGTGGATGGGGATGTGGTTCCCATGCCAAAGGGCCTGCTGTCCAACACTCAGAGCATGGTCTACACTAGCACAGAGAGAGACAGCATCCTTGGCAGGGTTACCCCATGCACCACAGCTCCTGTCCTGCTCCCCAGCATTCCCAGGGTGCTCAGGCAAAGGGACATAGCAGTGCTGGGTTAATGGTGGGGCTCTGTGACCTTGGAGGTCTTTTCCAGCCTAAATGACTCCATGATGACATCCAGCTTCCTGTAACCAGCCAAGGCATGATGGCTGTGATGGGGAAGGGGCAAGCTCAGCCCAGGCTCAAAGTGGTAGGGAAGGAGATCACCCTTGTCACTCTTCATGGGTCTCACAGGGACAACACGAGCACCTACAGAAGAATCACAGAATGGTTTGGGTTGGAAAGGACCTTAAAGCTCATCATGTTTCTCCCCTCTGTCATGGGCAGAAATACCTTCCACTAGCCCAGGTTGCTTCAAGCCCCATCCAGTATGGCCTTGAACACTTCCAGGGTTGGGGCAGCCACAGCTTCTCTGGGCAAAGAAGAAGGTATTTAACACAGGAAAAGGAATTCAACCTACGAGCCTTGTTGGACAGGATTGTAAGGAACTGGTGAAATAAATCCGGCGCCCTCTCATCAATGACTGGGTGTTCAAGGGCCAGACTCTGAAAGCATCAAATGCTAAAAGGGAGGCTGAACAGGGACAGTTTGGACAAGAGGCTTCTCCAGCAATACTGATGTTTTCATAAAGCCAAGTTTCATACAGAGCCCTTAGAAGTCACCACAGCCCTTGAACCCAAGCCCTCCCACTAAGGCCATACCTAGGCCCCTTTGTCAAAGCAGGATCTGGCAAAGGACAGAACTCCCCTTTTAATTGCCTCTCCAGAGAAAGAGGGCTGGAACACACCTGCCCTCCAGCAGGTCTGGCATCCTCCTCCATTGCAAGAACCAGTGAGCAAAGCTGAGTTCCAGATCAGAGAGGCCCCTCCTGAGCCATCCCTGCAGCAAGCACATGGACTCCAAGGAAAGAACTCCAACCCCACAGGCATCCAACATTGCACCAGAGCAAATCCTCCTGACCTGGTCCACTCCATGTGTCACCATTTCCTCGCTCCCAGAAGGATGAATGGCAAGGAGAGGTGAGACATCCTGGGGATGAGCTCAGCTGGGAGATAGGAGCATCTCTTAAACACATCTGTTCCACAGAGTGAGATCCCCCAGCATCTGACCTGCTGACCAAGCCTGGAGGGACCTGACCGGGATCAGACCTCCAAGGGATCTTCTTCTGACTGGCAGAAGAAGACAGGGATCCTGGTGAAGCACCATAGCAGGAGAGGAGTCTGTCTGAGCTCATCCCAGGGAGACTCAGCAAAGGAACCCGGATTCACCCAAAACCCCCATGCCACCCCAACTGGGGTCCATTTGCCAGATGGTTTTGGCATGGAGAACACTGTTTTAAGCCCAAACCCCCATCCTGGCCATGGGCAGAGAGCCTCCCTGTGCTGGGCCCTGCACTCAGCATGTGGGTGCCCCCCACCCCTGCACGTTGCATCCTGCATCTGTCACTTTGAGCCCACCCCTGCAGCCCCCAGAGGGGCAGCCACAGTGGGGGCGTTTGCCTTCACTCCTCAGTGAGCCCTGCCCCAGGGTACCCCCCTTCCCAGCCACCCCCACAGCCCCTCCAGCCAGTCAGAGCTGTGACAGAGCCACAGTCTCAATGTCACAATGCCCCACACATGGAGGAAGGGGACTCAGCCCAGGACTGGGCTCATCTGCCCCCACCCCCTTCAGGGACATGACCAGACAGACCCGCTCACAGATGGCTCCCCAGAGCTCACGCACACACAGCTCGCACCGGCAGCTCCCCTGTAATAACCCACGGGCCGTGTCATCACCATCAATTATGTATTAACATGCCCCATAATTGTAGCTGCTGCCCAGTCCCCTCTCGGGGGGTGCGAGCCACCTTCAAAAGCCACCTGGCTGGTTCTCCTGGGGCTCTTACACCACCTGCCCTGGGAGAGGGGTCGGCAGCCGAGGCAGGACCAGGATCCAGCAGGCTGGGATGGACAGGAAGATCACCAGTGCTGGAAGGTACAAACCTCCCAGCCATCCCACACCCTCAGGTGACCACAAGAGCATCAAGCAGGACCGCCAAATGTGACGTGGCTTGAGAAATTCCCCCCCCAGTGCTGTGTTTCATCCCTGCAGCACCAGGGAGCCTGGCACAGCACTCTGGGGGTCTGTGACATCAGATGGGACCTGGCTGCAGGAGAAGGGACACAGGGAACCCTCACTGGGGCTGGAAGCTCAGGCCCTCGGATTCTAGAGGAATTCTCCAGATTCCTGCACCTTTCCTGCCCTGTGCCACCCCCAACCATGCCTTCAACTGGCAGCAAGACCCTCAGCATCCCTTCCCTCACACTCCTCCAGCCCTTGAGCTTGCTGAAGGGCAGTGATTTCCTTCTTCCCCCAAGAGAAATCGGAGAGAGAAGCCACAAAGGGTATGTGATCAGGGCACTGTGAAGACTCCCCATTCTCATACCTCCATCCCTGCCACTGCCCTGGCTCAGCCAGCACACACAGCCCCACGGGGCAGGGGAAGCTGCTGCTTCTATCCCCTTTCTAAAGCTAAAAGCTGCACCAATCCCACACCTGAGACACTCCCACTATCAGCAGCACAGCTGGCACTGGGGACAGACATTTCGTGTCTGTGCTGCTTCTCCTTTCCATTCTCACGGGGTAAAATACACAAAGCATCCTCACCAAGACACAACTTCAGGAGGACAGCAAGGACCCTCCCAAGAGGCAGAGCTTCCCCGTTTCATCCATCCCAAGGCAGCACACCACCTTCCATTCATGACATTGCCCCAGAAATGCAAAAAAAACTGCTGGCAGGGAGCCCAGGGCTGGCTGTGCCCCCAAGCTGCAGCCCTTTCATGTGGCTCCAACGCCTCTCACACTTGAAAGAGCCGCCCGCCTGCACACAGGCACAGCAACCCAGCTGATGGATGTCTCACAGCCCACTGTGTGTGTTCTGACACAGCCCCTCTGCCGAGCAAAAACAACAGCATGCCTGCGTGGATGTGTGTGTATACAAAGGCTTTAAAGAGGACATTGCTTGGATTTCTACAGCTTTGTTGAAGGGGTTTGGTTTGTTGTTTTGGGTTTTTTTTGGGGGGGTTGGTTTTTGGGGTGTTTTTTTGTTTATATTTAAAAAAAAAGAAAAAAATAACAAAAGCCTAAAGCAAATATAACCCAGAGAACAAGATTTTTAAAAATCTTTAACACTTTACCTGCATGCATTAACACCTGTAGAGGTCTGACACGCCCCAGGGGACATGTTTTATAGTAAGTGTTTCAGGCTGAAAAGAGGCAACTGCTCAGGAAACCATTGCTACTGGCCAGTATTGCACATGCTGCCAACATGAGTGCCCTTTCAGGAAGGGAGAAGATTAAGCCTTTCAGGGAAGTCTGTCCTGGGAGCCACAGGGGAGCTTTACAAGCTTTAACTTTCAGGTGTTCCTTACCTGCAATAAGGTGCCTTTCCTGTGAGACCCTCTCAGCTGGTCACAGCAGGGGCACACACACCTCCCCTAACCCTTGTGCTGCATGCAAGGATTCAGTGTATTGTACAATAGTGACGTTTTCTTTCTTTCCTGCAAATAAAACAAACAGGGAATCTAACACACCAACCACAGTGCCACTTTTAATCCTTTCAGAATCTCAGAATGATCTGGGTTGGAAGGGGCCATAAAGCCCACCTCATTCTAATCCCCTGCTGTGGGTAGGGACATCCCAGGTTGCTCAGAGCCAAGTCCAACCTGGCCTTGAACACCTCCAAGGATGGGGCAGCCACAGCTTCCCTGTGCCAGGGCCTGCCCACCCTCACAGGGAAGGATTTCTTCCTAAATGAACACAATGAACTTCTTTCACTGAACACAACCGGCTGGTTTCAGCTGAGCAAACATCCACCACTTAGGACAGTTCTCACCTCAACACCAAGTTTTAGTCCTCTGAGGTGAACTTCTGCCTACATTTTGTTACCTGCAAGACTGCCTGGTAGATATGGTCAGTGGGTGGCTTCAAAATCTGAGTCAGCAAGCATGCTGCATGCCAGTCACTTGAAGGATTTTATTCCTAAACAACAGAGATTTGGGGACTATGGAAATTCTGAGTAGAAAGTGGACATCTGAACAACGTGGTCTAGTGGAAGGTGTCCCTGCCCATGGCAGGGGGTTGGAACTAGATGGTCTTTAAGGTCCCTTCTCAGATAACTGCACCATATTTGCCTGCTGTCAGATTTTTGCAGTTTTCTTTGGATTACCCAGCCACTGCCATCATTAGAGACAAGCCATTTGCCTGAAAGTCCAAGCAACAGCAACCATGTCAGCTCTTCCACTCCT
Source organism: Campylorhamphus procurvoides (assembly GCA_013396655.1). Classification (NCBI taxonomy): domain Eukaryota; kingdom Metazoa; phylum Chordata; class Aves; order Passeriformes; family Dendrocolaptidae; genus Campylorhamphus; species Campylorhamphus procurvoides. Next base: position 44,390 of record WBMV01002489.1, read on the forward strand.
CTAAAGTATTCACTGTGTTTCAACTGGGTTAGAATGAACCCTTCCACTCCTTTGGAGAAGTATCTTGGCCAGGTGGTTACCTGTATAAAACACCCACTGCAACACATTTGCGTACATCTATGAAAGGAGAAAATATAATCACTTTATTTTCAGTATACAGACCAAATCCCACCATAAAATCAAGATAATGAGCAAGCACACATGAATAAAACACTCTGCACTTAAGCAAATCCCACTTTTGCCATGGCTGCTGAGTCCATTTTGAGCACATGGCTGTTGCAGCTCTCCACTGCTGCTCCCCAAAGTGGCTGCAATCCTCCCTCCACTACAATTCAAGAAATGCTCCTAGTTTGTGTAAAGTGCTACATTTTCCTGTATGCCTTGAAATACTAGTTAGGTACAACACTATTTTGTCATCTCTGCTCCCAAGCTATGCCCAGTCCCCCTCCCACCCTAACATCAAAGCAACAATTACTTCTACAAGGAGGGAAAACCAGCAAGTTGAAGCAATGCAAACTCTTCAGAGGTGCAGAACGCTGGCACAGTGCAATCTGCAGCACTGAGAGCAAGACAGAAACACTGACAGGTTGTACCACACACATGCACATGATCACCTCTGTAAAGCTTTCTCCATGCTGGGACTCCTTCCATGTCACATGTTTTTCACATTAAAAAAAAACAGCCCTTGTCAAATTTAGCCCGTTTAAAGCTGCCAACAACACTGGACTCCATGTGCTATCAATGGGCATGTTATTGCTTGTAGTTAATTGAAGAAGGTTTGGACCTACACATGAGATTGGCTTGCAAAGCAGAAAGGTCAGCAGAGGCCCCTCAGCAGTTCTAGGAACTGAGCAGCTGGTTTTTTCTGCACCCTCCACACTGGCTACAACACTGCAGTCCAAAACACGTGTCAAACCATCCTTGAGAAAACAGTCCCTGTCTTCTCTGGCTCCTATTTCATACAGAAGAGCACTCAGTGTAGAGTGTCACAGGTCATTTTAACAAGCCCATCATGTTTATCTTTGCTTGTTCACCTGAAAATGGGCGACCTGGGCTGGAATGGCAAAGGCCAGCAGTGCCAAATCCTCTCAACAGCCACGTGTCACCAGAGGAGCTGACAGAGCTGTCCAAGTGGACCTGAAGTGTTTAACAATCCAGTCTTTACACCTTGTGCCTCTAACTGAGTGTAAAGTTTAAAATTGAGTGTCTTCAAGGAGTAATAAAGCAGCTCTTGGGATTTCTGCCAAGCCAACACTGACTCCAAGGCTCAGTACAAACTCACAGTGTCACACAGGAACACCAGCTCATTCCAAACACATGGTCAGTCCTCAGAGCTCCCTACATCCTCTCTAAAGTTCCCTTCTCTGCTCACACACCCTGACTATAACCTTGCTTTACAGCCTCTCCTGCTAACTACACTTTTCAAACCAGATCTGACTCCAAATGCTGCCCTTAACCTAGTGAGTGCCATAAAATAGATAATTTCCTGCCTACTGCTGCTCCAGAGGCAATGCTACCTAAAAAACCAGAATTAATTCTTCAGCAGTTGATCCAAACCAGTGCTGGTCTCCAACAGCAGATGGGTGAGGGCGGGCTGCAGATTGCCAAGTCTCCAGGCTTTCCACACCATGAAGTGAGGTAGCAACAAGCAGCCTTTGAAATAGCATTGTCTTTGAATTTTTCCCTAGCTTTAAATCCCTTTTCCACACAATTTAGCTCATGAGCTAGAGGCTTCTCTGGAGCAGCTGAAGAAAAGAGATGGTAAATAAATAACAAATGGTAAGAACTAAGCCAATAGTTTTACGGTTTTCCTTTTTGGTACCAGCACTGAGCACCGCTCGTTTCCAGGTGGAGAGAAATACAAAACACTTCAGTCTCTCTGTGGGCTTAAAGTCCAAGTGACTTCTGCACAATCTGCTTGGCAATTTTGTTAAATTGTTCTCTGTCTTCCCGCCACATCTTGGAGGCGTCTACATTGGCTCCACTTTCATCATTTGGCTCTGAAACGAGAAAGGCTGCGAGGTAAGTGGGCAGTGCAACAAGACCCTCTTGCTTCTTCAAGAATACCACTTCCCTGAGGCTTTGGTACAACTGCTCCTCCTTGGGACTACAGAAACACCACGAAAGAAAAGCCCCCCCAGCCAGGCCACCCAAACAGGCTCTGTCACTCATTGAGATGGCTTGTCCCATTAAAAACCTACAAAACAAACCAAGGAAACCCTTAGAATGCTTTAATTTCTGCAACATCTTTCATCTGAGGATTTTGGAGCACTTTACGAAGCACATGAAGTGCTGGAGTCACAGGGGCTCCCCACTTTCTACAGAGAGGTAAGCTGAAACACAGGATTTATCAGCTTTGTGGGCAGCATACAGCAGGACACTGTCCCAGGATTACACGAGGCACTAAGACAGAACACACTTTAGCCAATTCCCATCACACACTACTCCAAACCCACCCCAGTTCAGGGCATGTATCTCAAGCTCACATCCTTCTCAACATCAGAGGGTCCATCCTTAAAAACCAGTAGGTGTGCAGGTCCCTCAGCCTGGTAAACCTGAGCTTAGGCTGCCTGCAGAGCCAGTTGAGAGCTGCCAGCAGCCTGAAACAAGCTGACCACTGATGTTTTAGCCCAATTCCTCCAAAAGCCATGGGAAAACAGGATGCACAGAGAATGAGACCATGTGACTCCCACACTTACCAGTCTAGGTAAGGCTGCACCACAAACCAGGCTCTTTAGGGCTGTGGGAAGCCCAGCGAGGAAGGCACTGTTTGCCTGCACAGCTTTCCAACAGCAGCTTACTGTTCTGAAGCTAAAATAGTGCCATGTAGGAATCTGCTGCTCCCTTTGGTCAACTTTGCTGCTTCTAAACCCATTTATCCTTCAAAACCAATTCTAAGGGACACGGCTCTGCCCTCTTCAGGCAGTTCAGTGGCTCTGTCCACTATATGGAACAGGATCCACATTCCAGGGAGCTGGACATGACAGAGCTTATCCACGACCCTTGTAGGATTTAGGAAAAAACATTTAAAAGGCTGCACGTAGTTTTTCCCCCCAGGTCTCTTCTCAAGAAGCCTTCCTCTGCATCAGAGATACAGCAGAGTGGGGCACATTCCCAGGCTGGGAATAACAAAGAGAAATGGAGGGTGATGGCTCCTGAATCACAGAGGCCATGGACTCCAGTTTACTGCACTGGTTAGGTCTGGTAACCCTTCAGCCACCAAAGGCAAGTCCAACACAGGCTGTGCTCCACAGCTTTAAGAGCTGAACAAACACTGCAGCAAACACAAAGAAGGTTTTGTCCAGGAGCAGGGAACAAGCCAAGCCTCTGGACCCACCTGACCAGGGCCACCTGCTCAGCTGCTGCCAACCTGGAAGGAAAGCCTTGCAGTTACTCCCAAACCTGGGAACACCTGATTACTGATTCAGTCATAGTTTTTGCAATTCTTTGCAGAGAACCAGTTTATAAATAAATAAATAAATACAAGGGCTGTAAGAACTATGGTTGCTGCCAAGCACCTTTACATGTGCTTTGCTCAATTAAGAAAGCAAGCAGCAAGAAGCAGCTGCAGCTATCTCAGGAGCTGCTGAGAGAACAGTGGTGCTCACCTGCCAGCATGCTGACAACCGACAGGAGGATCTTCTCCACACTCTGCACTGGACTCCAGCGCTCTGCGCTGCTCTCGTACCCCATGGGATCATCCCCAGGAGCATGAAGGATAGAGATGCAGACTCTCCCATCTGGGTAAACTGAGCAAAAAGTACAGGGGATTGGTTGTTACTCAGTGGAAATGCTTGGCTCCTCCAGATCTTTAGCACAGATCAACGCTGGGACTTGGCCTTTTGTATGACTGAAGCCAAACCCAGTTTTGAATTTCCTCTTCCAAAGGCAAGAGGACACAAAATCTGAAAGACAAAAGTCTTCTTCAAGCAATTCTAACAAACTCCTTCCTCAACAGAAACCTGCTGGGAGCACTCTTGTCATTTAATAACCAGTGACAGGCTCCATGGAAAACATAAGAGATGTAGCCCCGTGGAATAAGGCAAGGATTTATGCACAGACACAGCTCCAAGCAGGTAAACAGTCCTACTTAAATGGAACTGAATGCACTGAATGCACATTGGAGTCCTCCATTGGACCGTGACTGTGAAAATAATTAAGCAAAGGAGGGAAAAGTGTTATGTTCAATATGTTATAAACATGAATGTCATAAAAAATAAAGAATTAAATTAAATATATAATAAACAGTAGAACTTGTCTTATTTTGAACATTACTGAAATGCAACCAGAAGAATCCTACTATCTTTCTTTTATTATTATTTATAAAGCACCTGGAGCCAAGGAAACCTATGAATCAAGGATCCAGGCACCTTCCCCTCTACACCTTTAGCATAAGCAAAGTGTCTGCAACAGTACAAGCTGCCTTCACAGAGACTGGCCTCTTCTGACTTGGTAATGAAACCAAACAAAGCTGAAGAGGCAACACAAAGAGAATGGAGTTGGAAACACTGCTCTAGTAACATGGCCTAATTCTGCAGCCTCCCAAGGGGGCACAACTTTAGCCCAGTACTTTCAGTGACCAAACCTGTGCCACTGTTAGGAAAGCAAGACAAAACAAAGTGGGAATGACTGGTGGAAGCAGCTGTGCTCATTTCCAGTTCCTTCCATTCACCCAGCTGTGTCCGCACAAGTAAGCACTGTGGGAGACTCTTATTTACATCCCCTCCTGCAGCCCCAGGCTGGGGACTGGAGCTGGTCTAGCCACAGCTGGAAGAGGTGAAAACAGCAGTGCTCAGTCAGCACTGCTCCTTGTGAGTTAGGAACCCACTGGTAGAAGGTACTCCACTGGGGAGTGACTCTCCTGTTTCTGTGCAGTGACTCATTTCCAACAGCCAGAACACGGTGACACAGACCAGGTGGCAAAGGCTGATTCCAGGAAGACATACTCATCTTCTCCCTCTCTGCTCAGGTGAGACCCCACCTGCAGTGCTGCCTCCAGCTCTGGGGCCCTCAGCATCAGGAGGTTGTGGAGCTGCTAGAATGTGTCCAAAGGAGGCCACAGAGATGCTCTGAGGATGGGAGCCCTCTGCTTTAGAGACAGGCTGGGTGAGTTGAGGGTGTTCACCTTGAGAAAAGAAGGCTCCAGGGAGGCCTGAGAGAACCTTCCACTGCCTAAAGGAGCTCCAGGAGAGCTGGAAGGGACTTGGGACAAGTGCCTGGAGGGACAGGACAAGGGGAATGGCTTCCCACTGCCAGAGGGCAGGGTTAGATGGGATATTGGGAAGGAATTCCTCCCTGTGAGGGTGGGCAGGCCCTGGCACAGGTTGGGCAGAGAAGCTGTGGCTGCCCCATCCCTGGAAGTGTCCAAGGCCAGGCTGGATGGGGCTTGGAGCCACCTGGGCTAGTGGGTTGGCAGGGGCTTGGAATGACATGGGCTTTAAGCTCCCTTCCAACAATCCTTTCCAAACCTCCCTGTGATCTTCCCCTGTTGTCACTCAGTGCTAACACAAGCACTGCCATTAACCACGACTTTGAAGTTGTCTTCCCCAGAGCATCCAGGAAGGTCATTTCAATGTAAGATCGTTCTGAGGTGTTTTGATTCCCCTTTCACATAACAAGCTGCAAGGAGAAGGGAGCACAGCACACTTTTAAAACATTTCCCTTGCAATTTCTCACACCAGAATAAATAAGCACTTAAGGAACAGAAAAAGCACAGCTGCAGCCTTTCTGGGTAGAACCAGTCCAGCACAACCCTAGCTGAGAAGAAAGTTTCAAGTGCCTGCTTCAGGTGATGTAAACTTCAGGTTTACAAGATCCAGGGTCTTTAAAGAGCTGAGCTGACCGCCCAGTATGTCCCAGTTAATCCCAAGGAAAAAGCATGCATGGGTAAAGCCACTCAGTAACAAAGAGTCCATCAGTTTGTGGTGCTCTGCAGCCCCCTCCTCCTGGCACTGCTGCACACAACAAAACTGTGAGCAGCAAACCTCAAGCCAAGCTACAGTAGGAGCTGCAGAGTATTGCATGGACATGGATTTGCTCAGGGAAACCAGTCCTGGCAAGACTTTTGGGTGAATGAGTCCAGCTGGAGCAAGGTGCCAATGTGGCCACACTGCTTCCAAGTGCCAAACATTGCCCTGCTGTGCACACCTGAGCTCCACAGGTGATGTCACACTGCCCTGGGCATGTCCACACAGTTCTACACGGTGTGTCTTCCCCAGGAGAACAGAAAGATGTGGATTAAATGGGCAAGAACCTGCACGAGTGGTGCTTCCAGAAGGGAAGAACAAAAGAACTTCAAGGAATTGCAAAATGTCTTGGAATAGGATGAAATAAATCGATTCCCAGCTGAAGTTATGCTCTGTGTTTTGCAAGTGTGGGAACATCAGCTGGAGAGGAAGCTCTAGGCAGAAGGGCAGCATTTGCTTTTATTGTTCTTAGGTGGCAGAGACCTAACAGCCTGGAACACAGATCCAGCCCACCAAACCTGGGTGATGGCAAACAACCTTTACAGAAGCCATGCTGATTCAGAAGATGTCATAAGCAATGCTTTCACACAGAATTCCAAGGATGATTCCAGAAAGCAGTGCTCCAGGCTGCAAAAAGGGGTTTTAAAGCTTTTTCATGTCCAAGGTTCAAACTTGATAGCTGCCCTTCTTGTTACTGCAATAGCTTCCACTGAAAAGTCATAAAATAATGTCATTATCACAGAATCACTAAGGTTGGAAAAGATCTCTATGATCATGGAGTACAACTGTAATCAGAACTGCAGAGCAAAGTCCAGCAAAACCTTAATATTAAATGCCTGCAAATGTGTCATCTGTGTGGACAGAGCACTCTGTATCAAAAAGATCCCATCAGAAATATTAAACAAACGTGTGACTTCATGCTGCCTAATAAAGCTGCACCCACTCTGGTGAACCTGAGCAGCTTTTCACTTATTAAAATAACACTAAACTACCTAAATACAAGCCACAGAGCAAGACTGAGTCTGAGAAGCATTTGGACAATGCTCTCAGGCACACAGTGTGATTCTTGAGGTGTCCTGCACAGGGCCAGGAGTTGGACTCAATGATCCTGATCAGTCTCTTCCCACACACCCAGCATTTTCTATGATTCTATGATTTTCTATGACTGGAAAGAGCCTGTATTAATTCACTAAGTCTCACATCATGTACAGAAGATTGAGCTTTAGATTTAGCTTTATCCAAGAGTCACAAGTATTCCCAGAATTATCCTAAAGGCAGTGAATTTGCTGGAATCCTTACTGGACTGTTCAGGAGCAAAGGTTTATGTGATAAAGAGAAAAGGACCCCTAAGACAAACTGCTGGACAGCTGGAGAGAATCACTCCTGGGAAGGATGCCAGCTGTCCTGCTGCAAAAGTTTGTTTTTAAGGTGCACAAGTAACCCACTGCTGCATCAGACTCACTGTTGGGATGGAACATCTCGCAGGTGAACCTCATCTTCGGAGGGCTCAATGGGTAGTCCAGGGGAAAGCTCAGGATAGCAGGGAAAACCCCATACTCGAAACAGGTGTCTTCAGGACCCCTAGAAACAGGTAAAATGTTACTCAGCACTTTTAAACAGCTCTTTCATCCAAACTCTTGTCTAATGAGATGTCTGAAGCTTCAGCTAGGACCATCTTCTCCAGGAAACAAAGAGTTAACATGCTCTTACCCCACACCTCATAAACTTAAATCCAAATACAAGGCTTGGGAGGCAAGGGGGAAATCAAAGCTTGCACACTAAATTACTAGGAAGGTCACAACACTGTTTAATTAGCAGGGTGTGTCTGGATATAACTAGAGTATCTGGCTCCAAGGCATGTTCCAGGATTGGAGTGTCTGCACGTCAAGAGAAAGCAGAGGCAGGTGTGGGACTCCTGTGCCTTTGAAGATACTGTTATGCTGCACCAGACAGAGATGTCAAATGCTGGAGCTCCAAACTAAATTCTAAACCCCACAGAGATCCCAACTGCCAGTATCGAGCACAGCCACACACACACTTATTGCTGTCTGATGCAGAAAACACAGCAAGGGTTTGCAAAAATACAAACACAGCTCTGAGACCATAATTGCCAGAGGAGATGCAGGACAACAACGTGTCTTTGCAGTCTTCAGATATTGAGTCTGCCCTCCCTTGAGTGCACGTGGAGAACAAATGGCTTCATCAGGGTTCTGGTAGAAACACTTCCTTATTGTGTTCAGCATCTAGTTCAAAGTGCAACCGAGCTGAGAACATAAAGACTATTTTACCCTGCCTATATAAAACACTTCTGAAAAGTGAGCAGGGAAAAAAAAAGGTTTATTAGCCATGATATATTCAAACTTGATGAACCATCTGGAAGTTGTAACACAAACATCATTTCCCTTGATTGGAAAGATGACGAAACAAGCTTCAGCACCAAAAACTGTAGCCATGGAAAACCTCACATATTTAGTAAAAAGCCATTCAAACAAAGGTTTTGCTGTCTGAGAAAGAAGGTTTAGGAATATATTCATGCCTTCCCCTCCCAATCCACGTCCCCTATGCCAGAAAGAACATTAAAGTTCAAGGATTCCTAACAGTTAAGACTGCAATTGATAACTTAGAGAAAAAGAAAACTGAGAGCAGCAAATCCTATAGCCTTGTGAGACTCACACTCTCAGACTCTGGGATTCAAAAGACTTGGCTGGTAGATAAACACAAGAACTATGTGATTTAAACCCGAGTATTGACACTAGCAGGTAAGATAAGAGAAATGCAGCAACATTCTGCAATAATGAAAGCTAAACCATCTCAACCACTTTGTTCCATTTCTGGCCTTTCCCCTAAATTTAGTCAGGATTCAATTCACATCTGAGAGTAAACTGAATGCATTTTTTCATTACCATTTTAATTCCAGCTGCATTTTAAAGGCTTATTGTTGAACTTCTGAGAGTATGTACATACAGGCATTGAAAAGCTAGTGGGTGTCTTATGTTCTGAGAGCAAACCCACAGCCTTGAGGGCTCTTCTGTCAAATACGCTCAACCCAACACACTCCATTTTCGGCCCTGTATTATGTGAGCAAAATGCTTTTGTTTCAGCCACTCAGCACTGCCAGGATCAACTTCAAAGGAATTATTAAAGTTAATCCAAGACAGCATTTGCAACTACAAAACACTCAGCATTTGAACTTCACAGCATCACTTGCAGCTCAAAAAGGACACTGGCAGGGACAGGCAGGTAAGAGCACAGCAGCTCCTGCAATCACCCCCCTGCTCTGCAGTGATTCCAAAGCTGCCATAAGACAGAGCATGAAAATGAGAAATTGACCTCCACAAGCTGGATATTGCTCAGGCAAGGGGCAGAAAAGGGTGGTGGGTAACTCCCAAAATCGGGAGGGAAAAGTGCCTTGACAAGGACAGTTAATGGGGACTGTTTAGTCTGGAGAAAAGGAGGCTCGGGGGGACCTTCTCACTCCTTACAACTCCCTGACAGGAGGGGGGAGCCGGGGGGGGTTGGCCTCTTCTCTCAGGTAACAAGGGACAGAACAAGGGGAAACAGCCTCAAGCTGTGCCAGCGTAGGTTTAGACTGGATATTAGGGAAAACTTCTTCACTGAAAGGGTGTTCAGGCGCTGGCACAGCTGCCCAGGGCAGTGCTGGAGCCACCATCCCTGAAGGTGTTCAAAAACACAGAGGGTGGCACATGGGGACATGGTTTAGTGGTGGATTTGGCAGTGCTGGGGAAAAGGTTGGGCTTGATGGTCTTAGAAGCCTTTTCCAATCTTAATGATTCTGTGATTCTTAGTTCTGTAATCACAGCTTCACAGATATTTGCAAATGGCTTAATTTTAAAAAGATAACTGGAAAAAGACCAAACATCAGATGCCCGAAAGGGGAATAGGAATGAAAGCCATAAGCCTAATTAGAGATCTAATTACCTTTTCTAGACAGCTTTTTGATAAGCTGACTTCCATTTATATTGTTTAGTTTTGAAGCAATCTTTAGGCAAATAAAATTCTTAACAATTGCGTGGGTTTGTCTTTTGGGGATAAACTGTAATAGCAGCACACACTTGTACATGGTAGCCAAGGAGGGAGAAACTCAGCCTTGAAATGTTAAATCCATGAACACAACACAGCCTGAAGAACATCACACAGAGCTAAGGAATTGAGAAGCATAAGGCAACCTCTCCTGAAATACTGCTGCAAAGATCTGACGTGCAGAAATGCTCCCCACCTCCACTGCTCAGCAAGGTTTCCATGTGGTATTTTCAGCTCTTGATCTATTACACTCATTTTGGGAGCATAAGAGCTGTTCTGCCCTTCAGACATGTCAATACAGCCTTAACATGTGTATGTTTCACATTCCTCCAGCACTGCTGCTGCGGGCAAGAACACTGGAGATACAAATTATTATTTCCATTATTTTAAAAGACATTATTTTATCTCTGAGCCAAGCTCTTACATCAATCTGTGTAACAACACCCAGCCCACCTTCTGAACTGATAAATGAGAGACATCTTTTCTCTCTTAGGTCTCTCTTTTTTTTTCATTTATTTGCCATTAGATCTGCTCTAGCTTTATATAAATTGGGTGAAGTAAAAAAGTATCCTTTTCTCTATCACTTTACTTACATTTTGCACATCATCTGTCTGAAAATTTGAGCCTAGCTTTACTCTAATTTCTTCGCCTGCACACCTCTCCTTTCCCAAATCTCAAACAGCACATTTGAGATTACAAAACACTGGAAGAGATCACCACAAATACAAACAAGCCGTGTAGCTTGCCTTCCAAATGTACGCAAACACTGCTACTAACAGGGCTTGTAAAGAGATGAAAGTAACCAAACGTGTTTAGGGTAAATATGTTTCTTTTGTACCACAGCTTCGGAATTGAGCAGATCTTAAAATATACCTTGATTATGACACACACACAATACAGAAACCAAAATTAAAGCACCTCCGCCTCTCATTTTACGCTGACAAAGACCTGAAGCTCAACACTCAGCACTTTAAAGGGCTTTCAAGTCTGCAAGCAGCTCCTCCATTCTTTAAGAGTGTTATGGGAAATATGAAAAAGTATTGTCTAGGCTAAATCAAAACTCTACTCAGCCACGCGACCTCTCCTATGACAAAGCACCAATAGGCAGGAATATTCCAAGAAGTCCATGATATCCCCATGGATTTCCTTGCTCCCAGCAATGCACAGCTGCCTGACCTGAAATCTGGCACATTACAAAGCACATGTGCTGACTGTGCCACTCGCAGAGAGAGAAGGCATAAGGCCCCGCAGCCAAAATCCTTGGTGTCAACCTATTTCCATGCTAAGTGTTTATCTCCAGGGGACTGAGCTACCAGTTATCCCAAGAGAAATCACTGCACATAAGCAGAGGCATTTGCCAATTCTTCCCATCAATGAGCAAACAATCAGTGGTAATCCAAACCTCCACTTACCAGGGCCTAAAATAACTCGGAGGCTCCTGCTTGCCATCCAGCAGGATCACCCACGCAGCTTGTGTGGAATAAGGGATTCGCTGCAGCTCAGCCTGCTTTTGTATTGGTTGTGTGCCCGAGCCCAAGAGACAGAAATCTTGTTTTTCATCCCTAGACAACACATTCCAGGCAAACCAAGCTAGGAAAACTCTGCCACCCACACCAGCTGAGAATCTCACCAGTCAGCACTAGTGGTTGCAGGGGAAACCTGCCCAAAAAGACAGTGGGAATGGAGCAAGTGGGGCCATGGCCACGCCTGCTGTCCTCAAGAGTCCTGCAGGAGCCCCCAGCCCTGGCTGAATGAAAGGAAATCACCAAAGGAATCCTGAAATACAGAGCCAGCATCCACCCTAATAACAGACCATCACATTCAGGAAGAACTTTGCCATTTAAAGCTTCTTCATCTTTTAATCGTGTTGCATTTGCATAAACTGTCAGATGTGAGTGGCAAAGGTCTCTTTTTCTCTCCTCTACCATTTTAGGACTTTATTTCATAAAAACCACAAGTTATTCCATGTACTCAAAGTTCCCAAAGGTACAGCATGAGTAAGAGTACAAGAAAGAGATAAGACAACTTGAAAGATACTGGTCAAGAAGATTCTGTCTTTTCATGGCTAATTTTGCCACCACCAACCATACCCATCACAGCAGGTCATGATCACAGCTATTCACCAGCAGAGGAGCTTTGTACACAGAACCACTGCACTCAGCTCTTCACACCACCAACCAATTCAAGTGTAAAGAATTTCAAGAGATTATTTTTATTGAACACTTTTTCAGATCAAAACCTTTCAATTTTTCTAGAAAAAAAATTGAGTAGTAACTAATTTTAGGCACTGATTTTTTTTCCTCCTGTTACTAATAATCTGTGTATTTTGCTCCATTTAAAATCTCTCCTGCATTTGCAGGTAAGCAACATAACAGGTCTGTGATCTGCAAGCAGTTTGTTGTTTCCTACAGCATTCATAAATGTAACATACATCCAAGGGAGCCCAAATGAGGATTCCTGAAAAATTTGCAAGCTTATTATTATGACACCTATACAAGTGATCACAAGCTGTACACTTCACCAATGCTGCCTCTGTCACCCTGTTTAAAATCCAACTATAACTGACCTGGTTTAGATCAGAGAAGGAGTTCTAACCTAGGCCAAGGCTGATGTCATACAGAACTGATAGCAATTTTTTACATTCCTGCTCTCCTGGATGCCAATCACAGCATGCAACTGCTGATTTTGGACACAAAACAGTATTAACTCACATGATCAAGGCTTCCCACTCAAAGAAGTTCTCTTCATTCATGGGACCTATGAAATAAAACAAAACAATGTTCAGTGTTACCTGAACACACAAAGTTACAGCTCCAGAGAGCACAAACCCCACTCGGCTCCTCACCTGCCACGATCCCTTCTGGTGGGTTCAGAGTCAGCTCTGTGGAAACAGAAACACAAGGAGGGTTAAGGTGACCTGCAAGCCTGAGCATTTCAGGCAGCGTTTGGCTTGGCCACAGCTGAGCACAGACACCCTTGGAGGAGAATTGGTCTTGGAATCTCAGACTTATTTAGGTTGGAAAAGACCTCTAGGACCACTGAGTCCCCTGCTTCCCAGGGGCAACAATTTAAAACTGAGAAGGAAGATAAAAGCCTGGGAAATATCCCCCTCTTGGACCTCTTTGGTATCTACAGGTATAAACTCAACAGCCTGAAAACAGGTTGCATTCCTGTGACCTTCTCTGCACCCATTCAGATTTGATGCAGTTCAGTACAAAACACAGAATAATGCAAAACCAGGAGAACAAACACATTTGTACCATAACCTTCTGCATCAGCCCCACTTTTCAAGCCTGGTGAAGTCCAGTAATCCTGACAAAATAACAACGAGGTTTTCTCCTGTCAACTGGAATGATCATGGGCTCCCAGTTTATGTCCTGCTGGGTGGCACAGTTCAGCTGCACACAGGCAACCTGCAGTCCTGGGGGTTCAACACCAGCCCCATGGTGCTGAGCAAGTCATGGGGCAGCCAGTGGGACTGGTGGCAGGAGGTGACACTCCCAGCTGCTTATCCAGCACAACATTCCCCATCCAATGGCCTGTGGAACACCAGTGGCCCATAATACACAGAACACAAGAACCACCAGCACATTCCCACGCAGGAAAACGAGCAGGAACACAGACCCAGGCAACATGGGAAGTCACAAACCAATAAATGAGATGCTTGACCTAATTTCTGCTAGGCTGCAGGTGAAAGCTGCTGCATGGGACACATTCCTGTTGAATCCTTTACTGCAGGATTCAAAGATGTGTCACAAGGCACTGACAGGAGAGATTGGGAAACTCTTCTGTTCACTCAGGTTGCCCTTAGCCCTGGCAGAGCCCTCTCTGAAGTTCCAAAGCCCAGAAACCCCAGACCGAAACTCAATGTTAATGTTTCCCACAATGTCCCGACATTCAGGGACAGGTTTTTCCAGCTACACAGTGGGTCTCCAACAGCATTTCTTGTGGATGATTTTAGACAGAACGAGGAAGATGTCAAACCCAAGAGCTCCTGGAATCATTTTGCTCCATCTTGTGGCTCTCGCTAAGAAAACCCGTCTGATGTTTCCCATGATTTCCCTGGAAAAGCTGGCAGCAGCACCTGTGTGTGTATCCCCTGCAGGGGCAGCCAAGCAGAGATGTGCCATACAGCTCTCCATTCCAAAGGAAACTGGGGCAATGGGAAGCAACAGCCAAAGCCCACAGAGCAGGGATGCCACCCACTGGACTAGGTTGCTCAGGGGCCCATCCAGCCTGGCCTTGAACAATCAATGCCAGGACACTTCTGATGACATTTTACACAGTGCTAACTAGCAGATCTGCCACGAGCAAGATTCTTGGGTTAAAACAGCTTCCCTACGTGTCCAGGGAGCCAGGCAAGCCTTGGGTTACTGTTGTAAATCGCTTGCACAGAAGTGATGCTCAATGGAACAGTGTGGAATGGTTGGTGAACCTTGAGAGCTCTTTTAAGGAGCCAAACCTGCCCAAACCAGTCTGCTCAGAAACATGTTGGCCAGCTCACACAACCAGGGTGAAAACCAACACCATGTATGGAAGAACACCAGAGCTCCCTAAAGACCCCCAAGATACCAAGGCGAACACAACTCATTTATGGATGATCATGGAACATCCTGTAGCCACTCATGTAACTGGTATGGATACTTCTGGCTAATAAACAGGTGTACCACCTGGAGCCAAGCATGCAGGATAGAAGTTATCACCCTTCCATGCAGAGCTGTAATAAAAGTAAAACTTGTTTCTTAATACTACCTAGGTGTTAAAGAAGTTTTATTCCAGAATTTTGGCTTCCTGCAGAGTACACACACACAGGCAGCAGGGTCCTACTAAGAGGTTCTGAGAGGCGGAAGGACAATGACTTAATTTGGAAAAAAAGAATAAAACAGCAAGCCAAGAAAGGAACCAGCTTTGAAAGAGAGAAAGGGGAAAACTAAGGAAAATCCCTGTTGCTTGTAAGCTTAAAACAGCTGACACTACAGAACTGTGATGCTTCTGTTGGGAACTTGGGGCAGATTTGGTGAATAATCAACACCTTCATTTCACTGCTCTTTGTGGAGTCATTACCGGCCAATTACATCTTCTTATTAAAGCTCTTAATAAAGAGACTGATCACATCCTGTAAGAGAAGTTCAACAGTATGTTTTCTAAAAACTGCATCCATTTAGCATACCTCCAAGGGGATTAAAAGCCCAGGACTCATTAAGGGCAGTGCTCACTGAAAGCATCTGCATTGAGATGCCTGAACACAACTGTCCCCAAGCAGTAAGGATGGGAAGTACTCACTGAAGCACTGCCAGCTTCAGAAGATGTATTATTTCTGTGAGTTCTCAAATCTCACAGCATAAATCTTGTATATTTAACCTGACAGCACTCCCAAAGATACCTGCCAGCATTACAATCTACTGCTCTGTTGCCTGTTTGTACCAGGAAGGAAGTAGTGCATACAACCAGGCACTATAATTCCCAGGTCTCTAGGGATCTGACTTAATTCTTCCAAAGCAACCCATTTGAGATTTGAAATTTCAGCCAGTGTAAGATATCGTCAAGATCTCACAGCCAGGAAGCAGCAAACTTTCCATCCCTTTAACTCTCATAAATACTGAGAGACTAATGTCAGGCCTTAATACTACTGCACATCTAGAATTAACAACAGACTCTATAAAAATAACAGACAAAACCCAATTGACTCTAATAAAAATGATGCCCTTTTTTATATCTGATGTTTCTGAAAGCTTTAGTCACATTACTTCTGGCAGAGTAGATAATAAATATAAGATAGCAAAATGCCAAACATGCAAACAAAGAGCTAAATTAGGACCAAAAAACCAATCTATATCATCTAGCTCTGACAGGTAGAAACTCCTCACAATGTCAAGCATTTTTCACATAAGGCAAAAAAAATACTTATTAAATAAAGATTTAACATGTATATGCACATGCCTAGAAAAAAATCAAAGACCACAAATAAAAAAGGAAAGAATTGGAAGTCTGGTAAGCAAAATACATCCACCAGCAGGGCGCTGACTACCAAACCCCTCTGTCATGATGAGAAATAATTAAAGGAGAGAGAACTACCTATGACCAGGAACTGTTTTCATTCTTCAAAATAACTTTTGCTGAAAATCTCTACAGGGCATGAGAGCTTCAACTGCCTGCCTTTTGTGAAAGACTAGGGGAGGGTTTTAAGCCAGGCTTAATTCTGGAGTTTGTAGCAAGGTTTGAAGTGCTAAAGGAAAGTAACAACCCTGAAAAGGCACCCGCAGCACAGGGGAATCCAGGCAGCCCCAGACACCAGAACGTCTGGGTAACTGCACTGCTGCAACTCGAGTTTCCAGAAGTGAAAGCACTGTGCAATTAGTCACATTAATTTTTTACAATACTGTGTTTTATGGGAGGTGGGGAAGTGTTTCTAAAGGCAGATCACAGACCAAACATAATCTCAGCCCATGATTAGTGATATCCTGGGAAACCAGGCAGAGAAGATTCACCTCAGGTTTGCCCGTGGCATTAAGTCTCAAAGTCTTTCTGATGCCCTTTAATATAATTTTTTCCTAAAGTTTTCATTCATACAAGACACTCCTGCAAGATCTCTGAGCTCCTCAACAACAAAGGATCAAAAATGCTTTTTGGGACTGAGGGGGTTGATGTGAGAGAACAGACAGAAGCAGAGCCAAGTCTTTTTGTGCTTGTTTTTCAGGTCAGTGCCTCTGGATTACACTGAAAATGCACATTTCTAGGACACACATGGTCAGCACAGGGTTTGGCCACCCAGCCACGGGGCTCACTCACCACCCCGAGCTGTCAGTGGCACTGCCTGACACCCCAAACACCTGTGGGACAGCTCAGCTCAGAGACCTGTGCTCTGCAGAGCAGCCTGGGAACAGGTGTGGTGTTAGCAGGAACCAGGGGTCTATAAATACTCTCTTTTACACAGGCTGGAATCTTCCCCTACACAATGCCAGAGAGACAAACAACTCCCCCACCCTGGACAACCTGGGGAGTGCAGTAAGTGACTGTCCCTGGAGCAGGAAAACAGTTCTTAAAGCTCAGCTCGCTCTGGCCCCACCGAACACTTCATTTCTTCATTCTATCTCCTTGCTGGAAATAAAAGGCAGAGCATCAGAGCCCAAAAGCAACTAGCTAAACAAACAAATATTTCTTGCCAACAAAAGGCATTTTCAGACACCTCTCAAGCTCACAGGGGAGCAGATGATCCACCCCAGGAGAAGTGGGATTGCCAGGGGGACAAGGTCCCTGCTCCCTGTGGTGAGGATCACTGCTTGTCACCCCCTACAAGTCACATCTCATGCTGCCTTTTAAACAAACAAACAAGTCTACGTCCTTGATCACTAAATTCAAGTTTAAATGCTCTTACTAACCACTCCACTTCTGTTAAGAACAAAATTCCAGATTGGTTTGGGTTGGAAGGAACCATAAAGATCATCTCATTTCAAACCCCTGCCATGGGCAGGGACACTTTCCACTAGCTCAGGTTGTTCCAAGCCCCATTCCACCTGCCCTTGAACACTTCCAGGCATAAGACAGCCACAGCTAGAAGGTGTCTATCCTGACAAACACCTCTAATCAGCTTCAAGATAACAAACCTCTCCAACAGGGACTTTTCCCACGTCTGGAAAACTTAACAGGGAAAAACATCAAAGCAGGTTGCCCAGTGTTCCCAGCCTCGCCCATGGCCAAGCCCCTGGAGCCGCGGAGCCCCTGCCGTGCCACCCACACCCCCCAGCCTGCCTGTCCCTGCGGTGCCCAGGCCTGATGCCTAAGGGTTTGGTGTGTATTTTGTAGATTTTTAGAGTTTTAGAAGTATAGGTTTTCTTGCTCACGTATTGAGTGGTGTTAGAAGTTACTAAAGTGATTCTCTCACACATTCCCAGGCTCTCAGAAGGTCTCGANCACACATTCTCAGGCTCTCAGAAGGTCTCGATGTTTTTCAGAGACACCTGCAAGGTAACTTAAAATAACAGAAGAGCTCAGAAACCCCTGGAGGTGGTCCAGNCCGGAGAGGCGACTCACGCTTGTACTCAGCCATGAGCCGCTTCAGCGCCGTCCCCGCCATGGCGCGGCCCCGCCGCCGCCACTTCCGGCTGCGNGCAATGCATGGACCACTGAGGGAATTAGAAATTATGATTGATTATAGATATCTAATACGTTAATTGTTAGGAAGAGTATAAAAACTCTAACTTTACTGAGGGTGGCGTCTTTGGGGATTTCTGGACGCAGAGATCCNCCCCGCAGGCGGCGGCTCTATGGTAGCGCTCAGTCCTCCAGAGGGCGGTGCGGGAATTGCGGCGTGGGTAACAAGGGAGGAGAGGGGAAAATAGGGAAAAAGTGGGTNTAGGCCCTGGCGGAGCCCCAGAGCCCCCGAACTCCCAATAAAAAGCCATTATCCATCTTTCTTCATTAATGACCGCCTATCCTCCAGGACTTTGGGCACCAACCCCCNGGGGAAAACAGGGAAAAAGTGGGTGGTAAAATCCTCCCCCACCCCCGGGTTTTGCGCAGGAGGTTTGGGGCAGCACCTGGAGCAGCTCCTGGATGGGTCATTCCCAGCAGGACCGGTCAGGGAGAGCACGGGGCAGGAGCCACGAGTACCAGTCTGGATTAACCATGTGCAACAGCACAGGTCCCAGTCTGGATTCACCCAGTGGAACAGCACAGGTCCCAGTCTGGATTCACCCTGTGAAAAAGAACACGTCCCAGAGTCTGAATTCACCCTGCGGAACAGCACAGGTCCCAGTCTGGATTCACCCAGTGGAACAGCACAGGTCCCAGTCTGGATTCACCCTGTGAAAAAGAACACGTCCCAGAGTCTGAATTCACCCTGCGGAACAGCACAGGTCCCAGTCTGGATTCACCCTGTGGAACAGCACAGGATCCCAGGACTTCCCCTGTGGAACAGCACAGGTCCCAGGTGGGATTCACCTTGTGGAACAGCACAGGTCCTAGTCTGGATTCCTCCTGTGGAACAGCACAGGAGCCCAGGATTCACCCTGTGGAAGAGCACAGGTCCCAGTCTGGATTCCCCTTGTGGAAGAGCACAGGTCCCAGTTTGGATTCCCCTTGTGGAAGAGCACAGGTCCCAGTTTGGATTCCCCCTGTGGGACAGCAAAGGGTGACACAGCAATGTACAAACCCAGGACCGCAGGACATCCCACCCCAGCCCACCAGGCAGAACACGAGAAAGGAATCAGTGGCCCTTCCAGCAAGTTCCCTGCGAGCAGGTGCAGATCTAAGGTGGCCAAATGCAAAGAGAACAGGCTGATAATGATCCCTTATCAGGGCAGCTTGAGTTAAAATTGGCATGGAACAGTCTCCACGCAGCCCAAACCACCACACAAGCCATTGGACCTCAGCAAGGTTAGGGAGCCAGGGGTGCAGATGATTATTTTGAAGACACCTAAACCTCTGTCCTCGCTCACCAGCTCTTCTGCATGGGTTGGTGACATTAAAAGGTGCTTTTCTCCCCCCTCATTTATCAAAAACAAGTATTGAAAAGAAGCCTGAGGCCACAGACTTCCAGCACCCAGAGAAACAGTCAAAATTAAGGGAGCAGAAGGAAGGGACAGATGCTGCCTGGCACTCAGCAAACAACTGGAATTTCAGCAATGGGATTTTAATAAACTTGCACAACAAAAAACACTGCTGCTCTATCAAGAGCACTAAGTTTTTGGACCAACTGCCCATTTCTGCAATAATTCAGGACAGAAAAAAAATCTGATTTCTGCATTAAAAAAGTGTATTTTTAACAACTTTATTGTAGTATGACAAAACACACATAAACTTGCAGTATTTAAACTCTACCCTAAGCACTGTCTCGTGTTCCAGCCCTGTGCCAAGGGCAGGATGCTGCCCAAGGGACTGGCTGTGTCTGCAACACAAGCTAAAAAATTAAAACCAGCATCTCTGTTTCTTCTCTTGGTTGCATCCAAAAAAGAAGCTTTCATGCTCAAAACTAGCATGAAAATATACTGATTTACATAATTTGAGTTAAACAGGGGGGCAAGGCTGACCAGAGCCAGGCATGAGCATTCCATGTCCCAACACATGGATGAATGTTTAGACCACAGGTTTAAATAAAAAAAAAACTCAAAAAGATAATAAAAACAATAATTTAAAGAAAAAGGTAACAGCAGAAAGACAATACACATGACTTAATCTGAACTTAAACTGGACCAGTTCAAACACTGATCCATCTCTGCAGATACTGTTTTGACTTGAGCATGCAGAATGTCAAAGACAACCAGCAACTTTGGTAAATGTCCTCTAAAGTTTCAAAGAGCCCCATCTGATTGGAATGTTCATTTGCTCACTGTTAAAACAGCAAATCCAAGGACAGATGAGAGAGTGAGGTGTGATGAGGATCCTGAAGCTCCTCCAGAGGGTACCACGTGTCAGCAGCCTCCACCTGTCTGCTGCTGGAACACGTCAATTGTGTCTTCATTTTCCATCTCTAGCTGTGGGAGTAACACCAGCATTATTTTAACATCATAAAAATATGAAAATTTTAAGTGATACAGAAAGCTTGAAAGACCCACGGTGACAAAAACACTTGGCTTTCTTAGGAGCATTTCAGGGGTAACTTTAATTAATTAATGCATGAAACACTTTCCCTCAATCACCCTGAAGAAAATACTTGGAACATGCTTGACTCAGAGCAATTATTTCAGGATCATTTTGATTTCAAGCCCTTTGATCATCACACAGACATCAGAATATGCGTAGTAATTTGCAGACAGAGTGTTTTTCATACCTGTGCAGGTGTGTCTCCTTCCTTAATTGGTTGTCCATCAAACTGGAATCTAATCTGCCTCATTGGCAAGCCCTGTGGATTCAAAGCAATTAAGATGCGAAGCCGTGCTTTTGTTTCTGAATCCAAACTAAGTATTCATGGATTTACTGCCAGAACAAACGTTAACCAAATGAACACTCAGAAGAAAGAATGGACTCAAAGTAACAGAGAGTAGGTGTAGAGAAGATATTGGGAAGAAATCCCAGGAGGTGGTGAGGCCCTGGCACAGGTTGGCCAGACAAGCTGGGGCTGCCCCATCACTGGAAGTGTCCAATGGGGCATCCAGTAGATGGGGCTTGGAGCAACCTGGGCTAGTGGAAGGAGTTTGGAAGGGGTTTGGAACAAGATGGGTCTTAAGGTCCCTTCCAACCCAAACCATCCTGTGATTCTATGATTAAGATTTAACCATCAGGACAAAGACATGAGCATATCTGTCTCCCTGTCTACACTGAGAAAGGCTGAACGTGATACATGACTGAATCCTGTTTTGACAGTGTTTAATCACACAAGAAAGTCTTTATTCTTTGCCTCAGGGACTGAGGACTTTGCCCTCTCAAATCCTTGGAAATCCCTGTGTGCTTCACACTTCTGTCCCACACAAAGCCAAAGGCACACCAGAACTCCATGCACCTCTCCAAAAACACAAGCATCACCTCTCCTTCCCAAACAGAGGTGTCAGGATGCAGCAGGCACAGAACAGGGCAGAATGGAAAGTCTGAATAAGTGAAGAAAGCATCCTACTAGTAACAGATGAAGGGAAACGATGGCAAACTCCACTCCTCTGCTTTGTGTAAAGCTCCCTGCCAAACCCAGCCGTTGGCCACACAGATTCCTCCCCTGCCCCAAGAGAAAAAGTACCAAAAGAAAATTGTAGTAAAAACTATATCTCTATATTCACCTATATTACAGTTATATACAATTAAACACTATGAATATACAGAACAAGAATCCCAAACAACCCCAGAAGGGAAAAGGGGGGAAAGGGGAAGGGGAAAGAAGGACAAAAATGGGTAGAATAAAACAAAACAGATCTACAAACTCGAAAACTCAGGGAACAGTTCAATGAAGTAACTAACACAATAAACTCTCACCAAACTTCCCTCAAGACTAGAGCAGAAATCTCCACCTCCACACGTGTGGGACAACAGTATAAGAGAGAGGTCAGCACACTGAGACCTGCTGTCCTCCAAGCACCCGAAAGGAAGAGAGAGAAGAATCTCCCTCCTCATCTTATACACACCTGATTACATAAAAGAAGGTTTTTCTCACAAAACCACACCAGGACCACAACTGGAGGAATTCTGGTCAGGGCATGAGGGAGCACCTGAGGAGCAGCCCCACTGCTGCTGTCCCACAGCACAGGCAGGGCAGCAGGGGGGTCCTGCTGGGAGAAAAATCTCTTTTATTCAATTTAGGGAGGATGCAAATATCTGTGAGATGAAGTTCAGCAGACAAGGGAAGCTTCTATTTCAGCACCTGCTGAGTGCTCAGGCCACAAAAGTCCCAAAAGCACACCCCCACCCCAAAAATCACGCTTTTTATGTGTCCAAGGGTCCCACCTTGTTAGCACAATGAGAGGAGTGGGCCTGTCCTTCTGACTGGGTTTGCTGTGCCCCCTGTGCAGGGTCTCCTGGTCACAATGACCACTTTATTCTGCACACAAAGGACCTGCCAGGTGGTGGAGGGGCTTGTTTTGGCCATACCTTTATCTACTTTCATAATTCCCTATTCCCGAATGCAAATTGTCCCTGGCACCAGCCCCAGACAGGACCTGGCACCTTACAGCTTCCGTGGTGCGCCTAAAGAAATAATGCCTAAGTTAATGAATTATTTGCTTGTAATAAACCCATGTATTTTTATTTCTCACACGGCGGCACGGGGACCGTGCCCGGGGTGACGGGCGCAGTACCTGCCGCTCGCAGTACGCCTTCATCAGCTTGCTCAGCGCCGTGNCCAGGACCACAACTGGAGGAATTCTGGTCAGGGCATGAGGGAGCACCTGAGGAGCAGCCCCACTGCTGCTGTCCCACAGCACAGGCAGGGCAGCAGGGGGGTCCTGCTGGGAGAAAAATCTCTTTTATTCAATTTAGGGAGGATGCAAATATCTGTGAGATGAAGTTCAGCAGACAAGGGAAGCTTCTATTTCAGCACCTGCTGAGTGCTCAGGCCACAAAAGTCCCAAAAGCACACCCCCACCCCAAAAATCACGCTTTTTATGTGTCCAAGGGTCCCACCTTGTTAGCACAATGAGAGGAGTGGGCCTGTCCTTCTGACTGGGTTTGCTGTGCCCCCTGTGCAGGGTCTCCTGGTCACAATGACCACTTTATTCTGCACACAAAGGACCTGCCAGGTGGTGGAGGGGCTTGTTTTGGCCATACCTTTATCTACTTTCATAATTCCCTATTCCCGAATGCAAATTGTCCCTGTCACCAGCCCCAGACAGGACCTGGCACCTTACAGCTTCCGTGGTGCGCCTAAAGAAATAATGCCTAAGTTAATGAATTATTTGCTTGTAATAAACCCATGTATTTTTATTTCTCACACGGCGGCACGGGGACCGTGCCC
>WBMV01002489.1:68647-81501 GCA_013396655.1 Campylorhamphus procurvoides
ACCCCCGGACACCCCCGGGACACCCTCGAGAAACCCCCGGGACACCTCCGGACATCCCATAGGGATGAGCAAAGCAGCAACCCGGACTGGGCTCTCCCCTCCAGATCCCACATCGACGTTCCTCCCTCTCTGCTGCTCCTTGAATCCTCTCCCACCCTCTCCCACGGCCGTGTCCTTCCCCCTCCCACCGCTCCCGCTCCCCCAGTCCTGCAGCAATGACCAAAGACGGGCAGAACAAACCACACAAGACCCAGTAGAAACCACGGGTATTTTATTTCAGACGGGCCACGGCGGCTCCGGTTCGAACGGGACCAGGGGGATGCGGCGCGCGTGGTCCCCCGAGCCCAGCTCCTCCTCCCGCACCCTGTGCGGCCACAGCGCCCCTTCCTGCCAGGGCCACTCCCTGTCCCACTCCTCCTGCACTCTCCGCACACGTCGCAGGGGCACGGGCGGGCTCTGCTCCCTGTCCCCGTCGGGGTATCTCCGGCGGCGGGCACCCCGTCCAGGATCCTCCTGCTCCTCCTGCTGCTGCTGCTGCCGCCGCTGCTGCCGCTGCCGCCAGCGCAGCACGAAGGGATGGAGGCGGCGGGGGCGGCCCCGAGGGGCCATCCTGGCCGGGCTGTGCTGGCCCCGCAGCGGGCGGATGGCCCCGATGGGCTCCTGGCACACGGGGCAGGTGGCAGCGCCCGCAGCCCGGGCCGGGGCGCACGAGTGGCAGAGGACGTGCCCGCAGGGCTCCAGGGCAGCGGGGCTGGCCAGGGCACCCCGGCACACCGGGCAGCTCCCGGCACCTCCCGGATCCTGCCCGGCCTCCTCCATCGCTGGGTCTGCTCAGCTGCTGCTGCTGCTGCTGCTGCTGCTGGGGGGGCCCGGGGGTGCTGCGGGCGGGACTCGAAGGCTGGGCCCCCTCGGAGCCCCCTCGTCCACTCGGGACTCGGAGGCTCCTCGGTCGCTCTCTGCTCTCAGAGGTCCCCCAGTCGCTCTCTGCTCTCGAAGGCTCCGCACTCACTCTCTGCTCTCGAAGGCTCCTCGGTCGCTCTCTGACTCTCTGCTCTCGAAGGCTCCTCGCCCACGGGTCGCTCACAGCCGGGTGTGCTGTGGCAGCGCTCGACAGCTCAGGCACTGCCCACACACCTGGTCTGTGTGCCTCTCACCAGGCACCAGCACTGGCTTTTATACCCACCCGGGGCAGGTGGTGTCACAGAGCCATTGTGACCCTGGTGACAGCACACAGAGAGCGCCGAGGGGCACACTCAGGGGGGACTGACAACCCCACAGAGACGGGCTCTGTGACACAAAGCCCACCCGGCAACGGGCTGACCCCTCGGCGTTTCCCAGCTCCCTTCCAGGCAGTCCCTGCTGCTGGTGGGAGCTGTGCCCGTGCCACCCTCTCCAGGACCCAAATCTGTCCTGCTGCTCCCCAGGGGCAGGACTCTGCGTGTCCCTTGGTTGGACTTTGGGAGGCTCTGTCAGCCCATTTCTCCCACCTGTCGAGGTCCCTGTGGGTGCAGTGTCATCCTCTGGTGTCTCAGCAGCCCCTCCCCATGTGGGATCCTCAGCAAACTTGCTGAGAGTGCCCTGGGCCCCATCATTCAGGCCACCAGTGAGAAGGAAGAGGAGCAGTCCCAGTACTGACCCCTGGGCTGCGCTGCTGATGATCAGCCTCTGTCTTGGCTTCATGTTACTTAAAGACCTGAAGCACCAACAGTGAAAATCACTTCCTCACAGAGCAGATATTACTTGCAAAGTTCTGCCTTCCCCAAGCCTCCTTTCTCCAAACTCATGAGAAATGTCTGGGCCATCATTTATTGGCCCCAGAGAGCATTTTCCTCTTCAAATACAGCTGCTCTGGAATACAGTGTAGGATCTGTTGAACTGTTTGCCTCTTCTTCCCCTTTTCCTGAAGATACCATCGTAGCACTACACGCAGAAACCACCTCTCATAACCATTCTGTGCCCTCTGCAGAGACACTGAGGTTGCTCACTGGAGAACCTCCAGTGCCAGGCACCTCCAGGGCCCCACTGCTGCTGCTGCCACCCCTGCCACCCTGGCCCTGTTGTGCATGAAGTGGAAGAGGCTGTGATGACAGCAGGCCAGCCCAGCACAGTTATTGCGCACCTGCTGGGAGCCCTGTGCTCACAGCTCAGTCTTTCCTAAGGATTTCATCTTCAGGCCCCCTGGCAGGAGCAGCCAGAGCCTGGCTGCCAGCACAGCCTGGGCAGGGCAGCAGCAGCACTGGGGGCTCCCAGCCGGCTCAGCTTCACCAGTGCAGCTGGAGCAGCTGGTGCTGAGGTCCCTGAGCCCAGCAGGGCAGAGGGAGCATTTTATCCAAGCCCATAGCAGCACTGCAGCAGCCTGGGGAGTCACCCCAGCTGGCAGGAGGCCACGGGCAGCTTTCCCCAGGCAGAGCTCTCATGGTGGATGCCCTGCCTGCACACACAGGGCTCTGGAGCTGCACGGCCAGCTCTGCTCAGGGGCAGGACAACAGGGGAGCAGTCAGCTCTCCTCCTCCTTACCCACCCCAGAGCTCAGTCTGTGCCCGTGGCTTCCAGGAACCCCCAGGTCACCCCACCTAGACAAGGGCTCTCTCCCAGGGGTGCAGGGACACAGGAACACTCTCGCTGAAAGACCCAGCTCCTTCCTTAGAGAGCAGCATTACTCCCATCTCAAGCTTTTCCTGACACTTGAACATCTCCATGACCAGACTCCTCCTTTCAAGCCCAGCAAGAGCCCGAGGCAGCCTTGCTTCTGCCTCCCCCAGCTACCCCTTATGAATCAAAGCCATGTAACAGTTGTGGTGACTCCATCAACCATCACTGCCAACCTGTGCCTGCTGTGGAAGCAGAATTAAACTCTTTCAGACCAGGATAGTAATTGAATCAGTTTAATAGAGAGTCAACATATAGCAAATGGATCTGAAACCTACAGTATTGCTAAGAGCCGTGGCCATCGAGCCCAAGACCACCTTCCTAGAAAGGTGCAGAGAGGTAGGAGAGTTGGGGCATTTCCCCAGATTAGTTGCAAGTGAGAAGGTGCACATGGGACCTTCCTCCTGGAAGCCCCAGATTACCAAAAAGTTGTGCTCTTTGAGAGGAATGCTAATGTGCTGGGATAAATGCAGGCACCTGAAGTGAGAGCCAAAGCCTCCTGCTGACCCATAAGGTCAGGAAACTCTTGCTGGCTTTTGCATATACTAGGAGGAAAAAAAATAATAGAGAAGGGTCTGGCTCTGTGTGTGTGAAGTGTATTTGGTGAAAGGGAGAAAGGGAGATGTGTAAGGTGGCTTTTGCCCTTGGCCAGGGACAAGGGCTGCTACTTGCATTGCTTTGGACCCCACAATCACCCCAGGAGTGAGTGAGAAGAAATGCACCATCCTCTGGTATTGCCACCATTTTTTCTTGCACCAGCAGGGCAAGAGCAAAGCTCTGGGCAAACTGAGCATCGGAAATGGGGACAATGGTGCCACCAAGCATTTGGCTCATCCTCTGTGGCAGCTGAAGTGGTGGTCTCCTCATGGTGGGGGAAACCTGGAGACTTTTGGCTCTGCAAGAAGGCACTGTTCATCGGGGTCAGTGGGTCTGGAGATGCTAATTCTCAAATTTTGCATAAGGGTTCTCTTCCTTGAACAGGCCTAGAAGGGAGAAGAGATTCATTTAGACAACAGCTAGACACAGCCAGTGAGAAACCAGTGAGTTCTTGGTAACAACTCTGTCATTCATGCATCATCCAGCAGTCCTCCCAAAAGACCTGCTCTTACTTGACCTGTGCACATGGCACTGTTTTACTCTGCTCTTCTGTACAAGAAGAGACATCTATTAAGAAGCTTGACCTGATGGCAAACTCCTCTTCCACACAGCCATGTATAGCCCAGGTAAAGCAGCATGACTAACCTTCCAGAGCACTCTCCCTGCACATCCCTTCTGTCAGGCAAACAGAGAGCCCAGACCCAAATTAAACTATTCTTCAACTTGCTCCACTGCTCCTACATCCAGACTGGGAGACAGCAGGGCAGGGTATCAGGCTGACTTCAGGGTATCAGGCTGACTTCAGGGCTAGCAACGAGCCCCCGTGCCACTCTGTTGGCTGCTTTCCCGAGCCCAACACTTTTGAGGAAGAACAGCCAGAAAGGACAAGACTGAAAACTTTGGGGTCAAGGCTGCAGCAACACAGAGCCCTGATGTGGCAAGAGTCCCAATGCAGAGCTCTTCCACAGGCAGGTGGTCCATTTACCAAGAACTCCTTCAGGCACAGCTTTGCCTGCCCTTCCTTCCCTGGAGAAGCCAGCCCATCCAGAGGCCTCTGGATCTCCTGCTCAACCTGGACCTGCAGCAGGCAGCAGCTGCAGGCAAGTGGAAGGGTCTCCAGCTTCCCCTACAGTCCCCTTAAAGCCAGAGACCACCACGTGCAGCATGCATGAGCCCAACTGCTCCCTGCTCCAGGACCAGACCCTGGCAGAGCCTCCAGCACCTCAAAGAGCAGGCTGGAATGACCCCTCCACTGGCTCCAAGCAACTGGCTGCTCTGTGCTTCCTTCCAAGACCTCTGGCAGGTCTGCACCTGGCCCAAGCCCATGGGACTCACCTGAAGGACAGTTCAGCCCCAGGAGGGAGGAGATGCACTCTTATCCCCAGGGCACCTCCTGCCAGCACAGAAGACCAGCCCTGTGGTGGGATTGGTGTCTGCTCTGTGCTCCTGAACTGTGAGCACTGATTCCTACCTGGCCTTTCACCCCACACTGCTGGCTCCCCAGCCTCTCACTGGCCACAGGGCTACTGTGCCTGAAGGGTAACAGCATTACAATTATGCTCTGTCTCCCAGCTTTTGCTTCTCTCCACCAGTCAAACCCCGTCATTTCTCCCATGGGGCAAGCTCAGAGGACACAAGTTCTAGGAAACATCAAGCACTTCCTCTTCTCTTCCAGGAGGAGCAGTCCTTGTATGGGCTCACACACCACGAACCCAGCATATCTACACTTGCTCCCAGAAAGCAATTCACTGAGACAAGGGAAGCAGGGATTGTGTTTTCCCTGCTGGCCAGGTCTCATGCACAGCTGTAACCATGGCAAGGAACACAGTTCCTGAGGCTGCTCCATCTAAAGCCTAGTTTGAATCACTCCTGTCAGCACTGTACCGTATTTTCTTCGGATTTCATCATGCCGTGATTTCATCTCTGCTCTCCTGCAAGAAGCAAACAGAAAAGCCATGAGTCAGCCATCAGACTGGTGATACCAAATCAAGTAAGAAGAGCCACAGCATCTTGCTTATGCCCAACCAAGGGAACTCCAGGCTGCCAGGTTTGCTGAGTCCCACACCTCCCACCTCCTGGAGGCACTGGGGACCATCAGAGCCCACACACGTCAGCACACACGTCACATACACAACACTTGTGATGCTGCATCCACGAGTCACCCCACAACAACGTTGCTCATGAGGTTTGTGTCTGAGCTAGGGCTGAAGCAGCCACTGACTGCATGTGTCAAGCCTCATGTGCCTCCTGGCATCACATTTGATGGCACAGACAGGAGCCAACTCATTCTGCAGCCTCTGAGGGCCTGTGGTACAAACTCACCTCTCCTCCTGCCGTACCCGCCTCTTCTCCCGCTCCCTGGCTGCTCTCTCATCGTCCTTGTCTGGCCTGAAAGACAGAAGAGCCTGTTAGCAGCACTCAGCACTCAGTTCTGCAACAGCACATGGCTGCATCTCAGCTGATCCGAGCAAACAGGGGACTCCCAATACTTGCTTTTTGCTCTTTTTCTTGCAACAGCAGCAGCAGCAGCAGACCCCCAACATGATGAGGAATGTTCCTCCCACCACGGACATCGCAATGATCAGGGCTTCAAAGTTCACTAAAGGATTTGACAAAACATGTTTAGCACATAGACACAGCTCCCAGGAGTTACAGTACAGAATCACAGGATCACAGAATCATTAAGGTTGGAAAAGCATTCCAAGATCATCAAGTCCAACCACTCCCCCAGCACTGCCAGCCCCACCAACCATGTCCCCAAGTGCCACAGCGACACATTTTTTGAACACTTCCAGGGATGGTGATCCACCACTGCCCTGGGCAGCCTGTTCCAATACTTAATCACCCTCTCCCTGAAGGATTTTTTTCCCAATATCCAACCTAAGCCTCCCCTGGTGCAACTTGAGACCATTTCCTCTTATCCTATTTATGAACATACAGCTACTGTCACCAGTCCCTGGGCTGGAGATGTGTGTAACCAACTGGGAAAGCAAATGGACATCATTAAGCTGTAGATATACCACGTGTGGCACCCACACATACACACCAGTGAGTACATGTGGCTGTTAACTGCAGTGCTCACTTACTTGGCTGTGTGAAGAAAGGCAAGAAGAAATGCACTCAGGTCAAACTCCTCCAGCAGGAGCAAATCGGTTTTAATCACTAATCCAGGTGAATAGTAACCCACTAAGGGGAAAAAAACCCAGCTACTGGAGGCTTCAGGGCTGAGGAACAACCTCAGAGAGGAGTTGCTGCCCACAGGAACCAGCCTCAGAAGTCATCTATGATGAAATGTGCACTTAGGGGTGTCTGAAGTCCTTGGGTGAGTGACAAAGTGAAACAAGATCCATTGGGATTTACTGGCATGGGACCAGGGATGCTGCTAAAGCAGCTGAAGCTTGAGGGCTGTTTCCTGCACCCCATTGCCATGTCTCCCCAGAGCTGGGGGGATCTGCTCACCCACACAGAGCACAAAACCCACTGGGATGTGGTGGTGAAGCAGCAGCCTGAGCCCTGGCCCCTGCTCACCCTACTCAGTCCCTGCAGTAATGGCAGTAGAGACACCAGCCAAAGCAGACACATCTAGATGTCAGGGATTTCAGGTGACAACAGAAAGGAGTTTCTTTCAAGTACAATTCAGACTGTTCAGAGACTTGAGCCTGTGGAAAACTGCCACACAACAGCCAGGCTACAGAAATCCCAGTGCACCTGAACCTGCTCAAAGTACTTCTGATCCCTTTTTGTCTGTGCAGTTCTGCCATGAGCGTGGTGGAAAGCCTAAAGCACAGCATGTGAGGCACTACAGGACATTCCGTGTCCCCTCACTGCCAGGACTCAGCAGTGCTGGGCTTATTGGGGTCAATCAGAATAGTCTGGGTTGGAAGGGACCTCTAACCTTGAATGTTTCCAGGGATGGGGCATTCCCCACCTCTCTGGGCAATCTGTGCCACTGCCTCACCACCCTCATTGTAAAAAACCTCTTCCTTGTATCTACTCGGAATAGATCCTTTTTTAGGTGCTCCAGGCTGAGCTGACTCCACCACTGAACTTGTTTTCAAAGCCTCCAGCAGCCTCAGTGCTTCCGAAACTTTGGCTTTCAGGGTGAGCCTGGGGTTCAGATCTCTGCTTCCCACACAGGGAGATCTGTGGCAGAGCACCAGGCACTCCTCCAGCTGATGATAAAGGCTAAGTCACACACACCAAAAATGCAGACTCATGTGAGAGCTAATCTCCCACAGCACTAATCTCCTCTAAAGCTAGTTTTTCAAGTTAAGGAATGTGTTCTTCTATAATGAAACCTTTTGTGAAGCTACTCACATCAAAACTAGTATTTCAAGGTCTTACAGAAGTTTTGGAAAAGCATACTACTGCAGGGCTCACAAAGAGGAGATTCTTCCTCCACAGGCATATGGGAGTGGTTTGAACTCTTGTGGGCAAAGAGAGTCCAGCCTCAAGCACAATGGATGACAGGCCACCACACTTCAGCTCCAAGCTCCTCCTCAAGGGGATGGGTGAGAGCAACCAAGCCCCAAGCTTGCTTCCTTCCTGCCCCAGCCCCCAAAAGCTAGGTCCTGTCTGAGCGTGAGCATGCACCAAGCTTGGTCTCAACAGGACATCAATTTCTCCAGGAATCCTCCAGGAAACAGGGTACCAAGGGAGAAGAGGCAACCAACACCAGAGTCAGCTGTCCACCAGAAAAAGCTCCTTGGAGGGGGCCTGCCCATGCAATGGTAGATTTGGAAAAGGGTGTTTTCTCAGGTGGGTAAGAGCTCGACAGGCCCACAGCACACTCAGCACTAGAATCACACCCAGGCCTCCAGAGAAGTCACACCTCTGGTTCCAGGAGCCCACTCAGGACAGCAGCCAGAGACATGATGAGCCAGAACAGCCCACAGAGCGATGTGCTGCATGTGGAGGAGAGAGCTCCTGGGATTCAGACACCAGGAAGGACTGCACAGGCACCTGCCCACAGAGCACCTTCCACTCTCCTCCCCAGGCGCCAGTCACGTCTAGAGCCTCGTCACACCAAATTCTAAGGGATGTGTTTGGAGTAGCTAAACCTCCACAGGTCCTACTCACCAGAAGGCAGGGAACTGCTCATCTGCCGCTTCCCCGCCCACGCCTCAGGAAGTTTGCAGAACCCTGACTGACTTCAGCCTGTCATTGCTACACAGATGGGGAGGCAGAGGAACCTCCCACCAGCAGCGAGCACTCGCAGAGTCATTCCCCCAGTGCCAGGCACTTACCCCAGCAGACTCCCCAGCGCGCAGAGCGGAGCTCACACAGGTCAGCCGGGGGCAGGACTCTTCGCACAGGGTACTCCATGCATCTCCCACTGCTGGCACACCACAGGCACTGGGACACAGGAGCCAGGCAGCACAGTGTTACTGGTGCGTGGCTGTGCTGCCAGATAGCCACATTCTGTTTTGGTAGCTCCTGAGAGAGAGCCAGGTACCACCTGGCAGCAGTGGGATGCTCAGGAGCAAGAGCTGTGTCAGCACAGGACACACCAGGAGAGGCAGGCAAGGGGAATGCTGAGTTTTAGAGTAAGTAAAGATGCTGAGAATCCTTCTCATGCCTTGGAATCATAAACTGTCTTGAGCTGAGAGCGACCCACAAGGATCATTGAGTCAACTATTGGCCATGTGCAGGACAGCCACAAGAATTCCACCATAGCTTGCACAGTGGTATTACTAATCAAACCCTTTGTGTTTATTTCTGGGACAAGAAGAAAGCCTTTGAGACAAGGCAGTCCACAGAGTTGGTGAGCAGGAGAGGAGCGTGTGTGCCCAGCCAGACTACCTTGCAGGGCTTTTCACCTTCCTTTCCTGGTGGCTCCAACCCACAACCCCAGCATTCCATCGGGTTTGGTCAAACCGGCTGTATCAGCTGCCAAATCTGACTCAAGTTCAAGTTTGCTGATATAAGAGATAAGGCAGCAGAGACTGGCAGGACACTGGTACACATCCTGCATCCACCCAGTGCCAGAGCACCCACAGTCTGGTGGGGGGAGCAGCTTGACCAGCCAGCCCACTCAGCCTCTTCTCCATGTGTGTCCCCCATCCATGAGGAGCAGCTCAGCAATTGCATTACTCTACTAGAAAACCATACAACAAAACCCAAGGAGTTTGCTAGCAACCTCCTCCCCGAGCACCAAGAGGTGCTCTCACCATTTTGGGCCGGTGGAATTCGCAACATGCCTGGGACAAGGGCAGAGAACAGCCTCCCTCCAGGAGGGAAACTGCTCTGTAAGAGCCCTGCAAAGCCCACATTACGTTTTCAGGCATTGCAGAAAGTTGGGAGTCTTACTGCTGCTACTCACGGTGACATTTTTCAGGCACTCCTCACAGCTCCTGTTTGTATACTGGCGACAATCTAGAGGAAAGAAAAAAGACATCTTAGGATTTTGAAGAGCTTCACTGTTTTCAAACTCTGGCTCCTGTGAGTCTGCCCCTGCCCACTGTTTTGCCCATCACTGGACCAGCAGCAATGCCTGCTGCAAGAGCTGCCAGCTTCAGCACAGGCTCAGCCTCACAGGGCAAGGCCCACATGCTAAAGGAAGTTCATCTGCCTCGCCCTGCTCACCCAAAGCCCAGAGCTGTGAGTTCCTCTCCTGGGTTTTATTTCCCTAAAGCCTGAGCAGCTGCTGTGGCAACAGGGCAGCCAGGCTGGGAACACAGCTGGGGTCTGTCTGGAGGGACCCTGTGAGGATATGGGTGAGTACTGGGCAGGTGGTGCAGTCCTGTAGCACCAGATGATGGAGCAGCTCAAGCAAACAAGCCCCAGATACAGAAGTTACTACCAGAAGAAGCAGAGGAGCCCAAGGGGACACACACAGCTACAGTCCCTACAGGAGCTCTCCAGCTGCACGTGAGGGCTGTACCCTGCCACAGCCAATTCATCCAAATCTTCCTTCAGCAGGACGCAGGCCAGGTGATGGGAGCAGCCCTGCAGCCAAAATCTGGGCCCATTTAGAACCTGTTTCCACACCCATTTCACAGAGGAAGACCTCAGCTCTGTAGACAATGCTGGCTCCCTGGACTAGTGGCACCATGGATGATGGGATCTGCCAGGGAATGGATCAGGTCTGAACACAGGACAAGCTGGTGCAGTCCAGCCACCCTCCTGGGCTCACCTACAGCTCCCACAAGTGCTAGCTCTTGGTGAAAGTCTTCTCACAGCATTTGCACTTGCAGTTCACTGGTGTGCTGCCCCAGATCCTCTGGAAGGGTGGTTTGCCAGCCCTTGAAAATCAGCTATTTCAAACTCACCCCTGCTCAAGAGTCCAAGCCTGTTTGATAGTGGTCTAGAAAAACAAGCAGAACTCAAACCAATTTGCCTGACTACTCACTTATTGGTGGATGAAGAATCACTGCTTTGCAGTGCCTTAATCAGGAAAAAAATCAGTCCCAGAGGTGTTTGTTTTCCAGCCTCCCAAGCAGCAAAGCTGCATTTTCTCCCTCCAGCTGGCAGGAGCCCTGAGCTGTGACCCACTGTCAGCAGTCACATGCCCGGCAGCCCTCCAAACAACTGGGCAATTGATTAACACAGCTCAGATAAGGGTGTTTACGCACCCGGAGAGGCAGAGATTGCACATTTTAAACACTCTGGGAAGCTGTTCCCCGTTTCTCCAACAGGCTGGAAAAGCATCACAGTGCCTGTGCTGCCCTGAGACTGTTCCTACCAGATCACAGAACACCCTCCCACACCACAGGAGGCCAGCGATGGGCAAAAGGAGAGCCTGTGGTTTTAACTGGGCTCTGCTTTCTCTTGGGGCACCCCCTCTCCTGAAACCCCCAGCTGGGGATCATCCTCCAAGTTGTTAAGTCAAAGCCACCCCCTTCCAGTTTTTGGGAACAGGCTGCTTCCAGGACCACGGAGCCCTTCAGGACTGGGGTTTTCCCAAACACCCCATCTCAGGGGACCAGCCAGCTCACACAGGATGGCACAGAAAGCACTGCAGTCCTCGGGGACAGAGATGGGACAGCACCTCTTGCTGTGATAGAAGCCTCCTGGGTAACACTTTTGGCACTTGGCTACAAGAGGAGCGAGGTGAATGGCTTGGAGAGGAAGGAAGGCAGCAAAACACATGCTGGTCCTCACTCTCCTCCCTGAGGTGCCACCACGCAGGCATCACCACATGGAGAACAGTTCCTCGCTCGGAAGAGTGGGCAAACTTCTTGGGACACCCTGAAGGCAGCTGTCCCCACCCTTTTGCTCCAGTTTATCCTCCAC
Organism: Campylorhamphus procurvoides; assembly: GCA_013396655.1. NCBI lineage: Eukaryota > Metazoa > Chordata > Aves > Passeriformes > Dendrocolaptidae > Campylorhamphus > Campylorhamphus procurvoides. Next base: position 80,129 of record WBMV01002489.1, read on the forward strand.
CTGGCACAGCACCCATGGGGCTATGCCCCATCCTCCACCCACCAAGGAGGAGCAGCTGGACATCCAGTGCTCCCCACCCAGGTCTGACAACACCCATCTTCTTCCTGGTCTGAGGCTGCCCCTGTCCTGAAGGAGGGTCTTCTCCAAAGGGCCATCAGCAGGGGCCTGGCTGCCCAGCGAGTTCCCCCTGCCAGGACAGCTTCTCTCACCTGAGCCCTTATCATCACTAAATCATAGAATCACAGACTGCCTTGGCTGGGAAGGGCTTCAAGCCCACCCAGTGCCACCCCCTGCCATGGGCAGGGACACTTTCTCCTCGCCCAGATTGCTCCGAACCCCGTCCCACCCAGGGATGGGGCAGCCACAGCTCCTCTGGGCACTCAGAGTTCCGATGCAGCTGGAAAAGCAAAGCTCCACTTCCAGCACCCAGCCTTCCAGAGCCCACATCCCACCCTGCGGGGCTCCCAGCCAGGAAAGGACCCCTCGTCCCACCTCCCACCGGCCCATCCCAAGGGGACACCGCACCCACCCAAGAAGAGGGGTCCAAGGGCCCTCCCCAGCCGTGGTTTTGGGGCTGCTTGGACATCCCACCCAAGAAGAGGGGTCCAAAGGCCCTGCCCAGCCGAGGTTTTGGGGCTGCTCCAACCCCAAGGTTCAAAGGCATTGCCCATGGGTTTTGGGGCTCTTCGGACATCCCACCCAAGAAGTGGGGTCCAAAGGCATTACCCAGCCGTGATTTTAGGGCTGCTCAGACCCCAGGGCCCAAAAAGCGGGGTCCAAATGCCCTGCCCAGCCATGATTTTGGGGCTGCTCCGACCCCGGGGTCCAAAGGCCCTGCCCAGACGTGGTTTTGGGGCTGCTCGGCCATCCCACCCAAAAAGNGGACAGCTTCTCTCACCTGAGCCCTTATCATCACTAAATCATAGAATCACAGACTGCCTTGGCTGGGAAGGGCTTCAAGCCCACCCAGTGCCACCCCCTGCCATGGGCAGGGACACTTTCTCCTCGCCCAGATTGCTCCGAACCCCGTCCCACCCAGGGATGGGGCAGCCACAGCTCCTCTGGGCACTCAGAGTTCCGATGCAGCTGGAAAAGCAAAGCTCCACTTCCAGCACCCAGCCTTCCAGAGCCCACATCCCACCCTGCGGGGCTCCCAGCCAGGAAAGGACCCCTCGTCCCACCTCCCACCGGCCCATCCCAAGGGGACACCGCACCCACCCAAGAAGAGGGGTCCAAAGGCCCTGCCCAGCCGTGGTTTTGGGGCTGCTTGGACATCCCACCCAAGAAGAGGGGTCCAAAGGCCCTGCCCAGCCGAGGTTTTGGGGCTGCTCCAACCCCAAGGTTCAAAGGCACTGCCCCTGGGTTTTGGGGCG
>WBMV01002489.1:98500-125548 GCA_013396655.1 Campylorhamphus procurvoides
GGGGGATGTGGGGCGGGTGGAGAGGGGGGTCCGGAGACACCTGTGGGCTCATCCCTTTCAGTCGTGGACAGCCCCTCTCATCCACGTGGGCCCCCACGCCGCCCGTCTGTTCCTGTCTGCTGCCCTCGGACTCCGCGACCCTCCTGGGGCTGGTCGTGATGCCCTTTCCGAGCGGTTTGGGGAGCAGAACAGGCGCTGAAGGAACGGGGCAGCGCTAGGGGCTGGGGAATCGGGGTTCCTTGTGCTCAGGCGCTGGCTCGGCCCCTGGGAAATGCTTCCCGAAGGGTGGAGAAGAGGGCGGCATCGCCTTGTCCCCAGGGTGGGGAGCACGGCAGGCAGCGAGCCCTAACGCGGCCCGGGGAGCTGTGCCACCTTCACTGGTGTTTCAGCCCGTGTCGGTCCTCAGCCTGGCTATAAAACTAGCCGTTCTTTGGCTGGGCAGAAGAACAGCCCGATCCAGCCGTTCCCATGTGTTGCCAGGCCAGAAAAGCTCGTTAGTGTCTTTCTTGTTAAGTAAAAATTGCTGGGGCCGTCGGCTTTGGAGGGCAGGAGGGCTGAGGAGGTACTTGGCGTGCCCGGCCTGCTGAGGGAGGCTGGATGTGACTTGTTCTGCAGGTTGTGTTGGGAATGAAAGGGGAGAAGAATGTATTTCAAAGCTGTTGGAAAGCAGTGATGTCCTGCACAAGGTGTGGTTAACCCATGGGACCCATGGTTGCAGGATTTCTGCAGAGAGAGAGCCAGAACTTCCCTTTGCCAGGTTTGTAGCACTCCTGAAGCCCCTGGGCTTAATGATGAATGTGGGACCTGAGGGAGAATCCCAGTACCTATGCGGTGGGACCAGCATTTGCCTCCCTGCCTGGCATGGGAAGGGGCTTGTCCATGAGACAAGGTCTGGCTGGGACCTGCAGGGACAGTGGTGAAGGGACAGGTCTTGCTCTGAAGGCATCCTAGCTCAGATCCAGTCTGCTCTGAACTCAGCCTGCAAAATTATTCTCTAAAAGACAACAGTAGTAAGTCAGGAAGTTGTTGGTGTCCCTGGGGTGTGAACTGAGCTGTCTTGGCCCGGAGTGGAGATGAACTCCAGGGTTGCCGTGCTGGGTCCCTGCTGTCACAGGGTTGAGCTGAGCCCTCCCAGTGCCCAGCTGGGAGTCTGGGCATCCAACCCTGAGGCCACAGTGCTGGCTGTGGCCACCCTCCTCCCTGTGTCGCTGTGTGGGAGAGCAAGGATGTTCTGGTCACCTCTACCTGCACCTTTCCTTGCCCCAGTGCCATGAGGGTGCTCAGAACTCAAGGCAAAGTTGGTGTGAGGTACCTGGACAGCATGCCTGGCTCTGGGTGAGTGGGTGGTCAAAGGGCTGGGGGGACATACAGACAGCAACAGGCTTGAAGAATGGAAAAACCTAATCTTGAATGTCCTCTTGGGCTGGCAAAATGCAGAAAAGTGCCTTCTCTTGCCACTGCAGAAAATAGTTTGAGCGTGACTTGGTTGGGGTTTGTTTGCTGCAGTGGGACAGGAGGGATTTACACTCCACCCACTGCCTCAGGGGCCTCTCCCCATCCAACACAAAAATAGGCTGATCTTTCCAAAAGATGGGGCGGGCAGGCTGGAAAATGCCATTCCTGCAGGGACTTGCTGTGCGTGTGTCCCAGGAGGAGATGTGGCACTTGACTGTGGCTTTGTGTGGGCCTGGGCAGGGACACAGGCAGGAGCCCAGCACTGTGCCGTGCTGTATCCCACTGCTGTCAGGGAGCCACAACCTCTGCACGTGCCCGTGTGTGTGCTCAACAGGAGCCTTCCCTTCTCATGTTGTATCCTAAACCTAAAGGACCCAGTGTTTTTCCTTCCTAAAGGGCACCTGCAGCAGAAATCTCCTGCAGGGCAATGTGCTGCAGCCCCATCCACGTGCTCCTGTGGAGCTGGTGGGAGGCAGGAGGCTCTGCCAATACCTGAAAGCTGCCATCCCATTGCCCCTGGTCCCCTGCCCCAGCATGGGCAGAACTAGGTCCCCATCAGTAGCTCAAGTCCTGGGGAGGTCAGGTGGGTGCCAGTGGAACAAGCCATGGTGAGCCCCACAGCACTGTGGTGGGACGGAGGAGCTGGGCCCTCCATCCTCAGCACCACTGGGCAGCCAGTGGCCAAGGGCTGTGGGGAGGCTCCTGGCTGGCTGGAAAACCAGCTCTGCTGCTGTCCCACCGCTGCTTCTGAGAGACCCCCACCACTGGACATCGGCAGTGCCCATCACAGCCCTTTCTCAGGGCCATTGAGGTGTTCCCAGTGCCCGTGGCTTGGTCCTGCTGCTTGTCTGGGCTCTGCTCACCAACATGGACTGGCCCAGGGCCAGCCCCTGCCTGGCATTTCCCTTGTTGACGTGTTTCAAGCCCTACATGGCCGGGCCCTGGCTCCCACTGAGCCGCACCTCTGCCTGCACCCCTCAGTGCTCCCTGTGGCACCTCCTTCGTCACCAAGTCTGGCAGGATGCTCCATGCAGCTTCCATCACCACCTAATCCCCCGGGAGGGTTTGGGGGACTCCAAGCTCCCCTTCTCCATCCTCCCCCAGCCACTTCATCCTCCCTGAGTCACGCCACGCCGGTGCTGGCAGTGGCTGAGCCCACAGGCACAGAGCGAGGAGGGGGAGAGGGGGCCACGTCCTGGTGAGCGCTTTCAGGCAGGGCAATCCAGTGTGATTTGCAACACTAGTAGGGAGCTATTTTTAGCGAGAGGCAAATTTGATTTAATAGAACATAATTTGCCGCTGACAATTCAGAGGGCAGCCAAACGAGGAGCAGCTGGATTCCTAAGGAGGCTTTTTCCTGCCTTTCCTGAAACCCAAGGCTGACGTGCCAGAAGTGGCATTTGTTATTCCAGCGATTGCTGGGGGAAAGCCCCTCGGGATAGCCCAATTAGCTCCGCTTGGTGCCGCCCCATCACCCCCTGTTGAAAGAAGCAAGGGATATTTTTGCTGCTGTCTGTTATGGGAGGGCTCGGTGCTCCCAAACTCCTTCAGGCAGCTGGAGCCAGCCATGTCCCCCTCCTTTGCCTTGCCTTCTAACTAGCTCTGTGCTCTCAACATCTCCTTGGGATAAATTTAGGATGAAAACCAGGTTCTGATCAAACCAAACAAGCTCTTTTGTCGGGAAACACAAAGTCTGTGTGTTTGCTCCTGGGGGCTTTTCTTATGGATTGAGTTCTTCTGGACCAACCTCAAAGATACTTTATGACAAAACCCATCATCCAGGAAAGGAGCAAACACCATGTTCTTTCCTGCCTGTGCTTTGCCCAAGATGAAGGTTTCCAGAAAACAGATGTCAGTGTGGGAAGACATGGGGTAGTTCTTTCCTAGTCCTAGCCTGTCCCCAGTTGGTGGCATGGGGACAAAGAGCTGGCAGGATGAGCTGGGAGAGCCACAGGCTGGAGAAGAGTTGCCATGGGGCTGCAGGGCCCTGATGAGGGTGGGAAGGTGACATTTCCTCCAGGATTATGCCTTGTCCCCCCAGAAGTACCTCAGGGCAGAGCAGTGAGGGCACTCCTCCCTGTCCTGGGACAGCCACCCCTCCACCACCCTGGGCAGGAGCAGCATTTTGTAGGATCCCCAAGTTTCACAGCCCTTTGGGCAGCCTCAGAAGCAGCCAAGAAGCCCCAGACCATGGAGAGGTGGAACAAGACTCCAGCAGCTGTGTCTGCCCAGAAGGAAAGGACCGAGTGGGACTAAGCATTGTCATGACAATTTTAACTCCAGCAAACGTATGCCCAGGGTTTGGTGGGCTCCTCCAGATGTGCAGTCACTCCCTGCAGCTAGAAAATCCCTGGGCAGACATCTGGATGGGTGCTCAGCCCTGTACTGCTCGCTCAGGGGTCACTGTCCTCCCCACAGCCCTGGGGAGGGTTTGCTCTCTCCTCCTCCAACACCAGGCTTTGCCCCTGCACCACATCTTGCCCAGGAGCATTTGTAGCAGCTGAATATAAAGGCAAACTAGCATTGCTAAAGAAAGACTGGGGTAAGTCCTGAGAATGAGGGGTTAAGTGACTGCTGCACCCCATATGTTAATGTCCCTAGGGCCACCAGCTGGGATTGGTGTGGCACGTGGGACCTGACAACCACCCCAAAAGACTGGCTCACTTTGATCAAATACCTTTCTCTATGAATGAGAAGGTGCAGCCAGCTGGGGGGTGTGGGTGCTCCTTGAGCATCACCCGAGTCCTCTGACCTTTGCCAGCTCGTCCTTGCTCGGCTTTCTCCAGTCTGTCAGGAGAGAGCTCAGGCTGGTGGGAACTGGGACCTAACATTTAGCAGGGAAATGGCCCTGAAATGGAGATCTAACCACTTGGAGAACAATCATCTCCTTCAAATGTTGCCCTTTGCCTCGTGACCAATTCTGTTAAATGAAAAAACTAATCAGTTTTGAAGCCTGAAAATGTGTGGGCTGGAGAGGGCCCCCTGGCTGGGGTTTCTCTGTGGCACAGGTTTTTCCCTAGTCCTCAGTTTTGCCTGTAGAATTTCATTTACAGTGATTCTCTGAAGGACACCACCAGCCTCAGAGGTGGAGGAGAGAGCGGGGAGTTTCTGCTCTTTTGGATCCCCTGCCCCTGGGGAGCTGCATCTTCTCTAATTATTCACGCCCTTCCTTCTGCTCCTCATGCTGGGTTCCCCTGGGAAGTGCTGGACTCTTCCCTCAGGGACACCAAGCCCTGGGGACAGTCACACAGAGAGGTGCCCTGAGCTTCAGCTTGTGTCACCCCTCTTTCTACCAAGCCCCTCCTGCAGCACCCACACTCCCCTCCCTGTTCCCTGGGGAGGGGGTACCCCATTCTGCAGTGCTGGGGGGGCCCTTCCCAGCTGGGAAAGCACCCTGGCACCCCATTTCCAAACTCATGAACCCTTTCTACTGTGAAGGTGGCTGTCCCTGGGGTGCTGTGGCAGGGCAGCCTGTGCAGCAGGACCCAGCCCTGCCCTCCGAGGGCACTGCTGACCTCCTCCTCTCTTTCTGTCCCCCTCCAGGGAGGAAGGTGCTGACCAGGAGCCCTGAATCCCTGGGGTTCACTGCCCGTGGGCTCAGGAAGAGGATGCCAGCAGCCTGAGAGCCCCCCACGCCCCTGGTAGAGCCGATGTGACTGAGTGGCCGGCGGGGACCTGTGGCACTGAGCCTGGCACTATAGCACAGCAGCTGGTGGCCCTGCCACGGGCTCTGCCACCCAAAAATGAGTGATGGCATGTGGATCTCGCTCAGTCCCTCCGAGTTTGCCCAGCTCCAGCAGTACACAGACTGTGAGTACCCTCTGCCCCCTCCTGGGACAGGGAGAGGGGGTTGGAGAGTCCTGTTGATCTATGCCAGATTGGTGTCCTACACCTCCATAGTGTCCTCCTGAAGAGCTAGGTGATTCCTTAGATATTGGAAGGGGAGGCTGGAAAGGTCCCTGACCCCCAGCTCTGGCTGTTGGGGGGTCCCCATGCCTGCAAGCCTGGGAGGATTTAGCTGAGCTTTGGGGGCTGGACACGTGAGCACGGCTCGGTCCCTCTGAAGGCGGCAGGCTCCCACGTTCCTGAGCGAAGTGAAATGCCAACCAGGAAAGCAGGCTGGCTTCTTCCAAACACATGGAGCCGCTCCACGGCTCGCCTGGGTTTGCCAAGCCTCCGTGGTAATTTTCCTCAGTGCTTTTGAAGAGCAGCCTTCTGCAGCTCGTGCCGAGGGATGGAGACTGGTGGTGATGCTGGAGGGGTCTTGGGGATGGGAGTAGCTGGAGAGGAGCCTGGGCAAAGCCCAGGGGTCTGAAATGAAGTCCTTGAGGTCCTGCCTGCCAAAGAGCCAGGTGTGCTCATAACAGCAGTCAAAGGAGAAGCAGTGCAGCCTAGGGAGGTGCTGAGGGCAGGGCAGGATAGCCAGGAAAGCCCAGCCTGGACGGCAGAATGAAAGAAGAAGGGGTGTAAAATCTCAGGGGTGTTGCTTTGCAGAACTGGCATGACCGTGGGGTGAGCAGGCTGGATGGGGTAGGACTGAGAGGCAGAGGGGACCCCATGAGCCCTCTGAGGCTGCCTTTGGGGACACTGTGCATCAAAGGGATGAAGCTGGGGGCCAGTTCTCCCCACACCCCTGCTCACCAGCCTCAGTCAGAGGCAGGCAGGGATGCAGTATCCCTCTCTGCATCTCATCCTGCCTCTCTGAAGGACGGGCTCTGCTCTGCTGAATCCCAGCCCACAAAACACCATCTGTAACGCTGGGCTCAAAGGATGGACAGCACCCTCGTTTTGTTAATCAAAGTGTGACCAGCACGGCTGCAGCACAGGCAGCTGCTTCCTCCCCAGCAGAGTGGCCTGGCACTGGGCTGAGGAGCAGGTTTTGGGGGTCCTCCCAGTCCTGGGGCCAGGACCCCCATCTCTAAGTGCTCCAGATATCCCAGAGAGTTGTGGTGCAGTGCTGAGTTCAGTCTCCAGTGGAGGGCTGGGGGGATCAGAGCCAGCACAGCCCTTGCTTGGAGAGAGGATTTCACAGTAATTAACAGGGCTGGTGTGTCCAAGATCCTTTTAAAAGCACATGCCCAGAGATGTGTGTGAAGGTGACGGCTGAATGTTCCCTCCCCTTAATCTTTTTTTTGCCTGCTTTTCCTCTTTTGTTTATTTCAAAAGGATCGATTTCCCTCCAGTCACTCCAGCCCTGGGAACACCAAGCGAGGGAAGGTCATTACATTGCCTGTGTGGAAGTTTGCACAGAGCAATCCAATGATAGGACAAGAGGAAATGGCCACAAGCTGCACCAGGGGTGGTTTAGATTGGATTAGGGAAAATTTCTTCCTCAAAAGGGCTGCCAAGCACTGAAACAGGTACCCAGGGCAGTGCTGGAGTCACCATCCATAGAGGGATATAAAAGCCAAGTAGATGTGGGATGTGATTTTTTGGTGAATGCAAGTGCTGGGTTAATGGTTGGACTCTACGATCTTAGAGGGCTTTTCCGACATAAATGATTCCATGATTCTGTGGATACTGTCCTTTTTCTCCCTCCTGGCACCCTCTGAAGGTGCCATTGGGCAGCCCAAGGTGGACTCTGGGATGGCTAAGGCTGCCAAGGGGAGCAGCATTCACCCAAAGCCCTGCAGTGGGGCAGGGACAGCCAGGCACGTGCTCAGCATCATCCCCAGAGCAGCCAGGACTGGGGAGTGGTTTGGGCTTTCCTGGCTTTGCTCTGGGTTTATGTTCATTTTCATACAGGTAGGGGGAAGCTCTCTATATATGTAAAGCTCCCAGGCCAGCTTTCCATATCTGCCCTGCCCTCTGAAGGCAGAAGGGGAAGCAGGGCTTGGGTGGTCCTTTCCAGGCATGGAAGGATCCAGAAACTGTATACCCAGCAGATAAACCACTCTGCACCATCTTGCTGGTGGATGATGAAGGGGGCTCAGCAAGACCTTTTGTCTCCCCAGACTCCACCAAAAAGCTCAAGGATGTTCTGGAGGAGTTCCATGGGGATGGTGTCCTCTCGAGGTACAACCCCGAACAGGTATGGCCCTGTCCTGCCAGATCCCCCCGTGCTGTTGGCTCCCCCAGCCCCTCTGCCACACCTGAAAGCAGCCAGGAGAAGGCAGGGCTGCCTGACTGTCCCCCACCTCTCCCCATGGCCCTGCTCCCAGGACTGAACTCCCCGGCCATCTCGGGGACTGTGCACACCGTGTGGCCGTGCCACCCCATCCCAGTGGTGTTGCCATGGGTGATGGCAGCTGGCTGCCTTGCTGAGAGCTTTTTCGGGCATCACCTTGCCAGTCAGAATCTGGGAGGGATTTACCGGCCCCCCAGAAGCAAATTACTTTGCCGGCGTGGTGACAGGAGGGGTCTGTGCCCTCTCACTCTCCCCTGAAGAAGGCTGGGGTTATTTTTTCTGAGTGGTGCTTTCAGAGAGATCTATTAGTGTGCTAGCAGGATAGGGCCTTCCACAGGAGCTGTAGTCCCTGGAATCGAGGCAAAATGAGGAAAGTCAGTGGGCTGAACATGTCAAGGAAGGGCACAAAGCCATCCTGCTATTCCAGGGCACCACAGGACCCTCTTTCCAGCTGGGGCCCCAAAAACCATCGGGAAGGCATAGTTCCCTTGCCATGGCAATGCCCAGTGGGGAAGGAGGAGGGGAGGTGAAGTGGGGAAGAAGGGGAGGTGATCTCAGGAGGATGATAATCCCCAGGGACCAAGGACAGGCTGGAGAGTCCTGTTGCTCTGCCTGTCCCTGGCACTCCCCCAGCTCCTGCCCCAGGTGCTGAGCCTGCTTCCAGCACCACTGCCCTGGCTCAGCCACGCTGGCACTGTCTGTTTCTGGCCCTGCTGCCTCCAGGTCCGTTTGGGTTGTGGCCCACACAGGGGATTGGGAAGCCAGCAGTTTTAGGGAGGGCTCTGTAAGTGATGTGCACAGTGAGGGGGGCCGAGGGCACGGAGCCCCACCCCGCTGGCAGCTCTGCACCCTCATGGTGTGCCCCAGACACCTCTATCCTCCTCTGTCTCCTCCCCAGCCCATCGACTACGAGGGCTTCCGTCTCTTCATGAAGACCTACCTGGAGGCAGATGTGCCCGAGGAGCTTTGCCAGCACCTCTTCACCTCCTTCAAGCGCAAGATAAGCCAATCCTCCCCCGAGGCCCAGCGCCAGAGCCCCGGTGTCTCACAGCACAGCACCCTCGGTGAGCCAGCTCTGCCACCCAGCTGGGCATGCTGGGGCTGCTCCCACACTGCTCACGGGCATGAAAGGTGGGGAGTGACACCTGAGAGTGGATGGCATCGGGGCCAGCACATGATGCAGCTCTTCTCCATCCAGCAGATGGGCTCCTGGGGCACTGTGCTGCTCCAGGCAGGGATTTCCCTAGGATGGGCACCCACAGGGCACCATGGCACTGGTTCTTCCCTTTCCTCTGCTCATTCAGAGCCAAATGTCAGCATCTCCATCCAGAGCAAGGCGGCCTGTGCCTCTGTCAAAGGCACCAGTGCAGGCAGCCACCCTGCACTTGGCAGCACCCAGAGCAGGGAATGTGTGCCAAGCACTCAAGTCTGCCTCCCCCAGCCCTTCCTGGGTGGATTCGTGGCTCGTGGAGACATCTACTGAAAGGACTATAAATTGCAAAAGGCAAGGGAGAACCTCCCCGGACACTGGGCTTTGGCTGATGGTGGAGGACAACGTCCTCCCTGTCTGGTCCCAAGCACCATGGTGACCATCACCCAGGGATGGGAACACTACTGGGAGCTACTGGGCCAAGCAGGAGACTGAGGGGGCCACCTGCAGTACCCCTCAGAGATCCCTGGGTGCTGGGATGCTGGGACAGAGGGGCATGGGGGTCACAGAGAGGACCCAGGGGGAGCACTCAGCACCCAGTTCCTGGAGTAAGGGACACCCTGATGTCACACTGCCCCTGGGAATATGTCTTGCTTTTCAGGGATCAACGGGAAAACGCTTCGAAGTGCCCTGGGACGACACACTCCTGAGCCCAAGAGCTGCCACAGCAACGTGACTGAGCTGCAGCCAGTGTCCCTCACGCCAGCATCCATCCCCAATGCCTCCCCCAGCTGGTCCAGATCATCTTCCCAGAAGTCCACCACAGGCACCACTTCTGCCCACAACTCCTCAGGCTCTTCGAGGATCTCCTCCATGTCTCTGCTCAGCCCTCAGTCACCAGGTGAGCTTGGCTGTGACTCCATCACGGGGACACTGGCAGTGACAAGCCCTCCCCAGATTTTGTGCCCTGGCAGTGCAGCTGGTCGGGTCCCCGGCATGCTGGTGGTGACCTTCCAAACTCGACGGGTTCTTGGCATCCTGACACCTTTGCTTGGCAAACCCAAGCCATCAATCCCATCCCACAGAGACCCTGTCACTCAATGTCTTAATTACCTGGCAGCGGCTCGTGGGGAGGGTGAAATGGGGCAGTGAGTCACGGCTGCCCCCCACCCAGCTCCTGCCAGCCCCTGAGGAGACAAGCACTGGGAAGGGCCCCTGCCAGGAGGTGCCATCTGCCAAAGGCTGCTGTCGGCACGGGCGATAGCAAGTGTGAGCTGTGCTGGCACCCCAGCAAGCACTGGCACTGCCTGGGTGCCTGCTGAGCTTCTCACTCCTTCTGGGTGGGTGCTTGTCCCCATCAGGGCACGTCCCCATGGGCTCTGACTGCTCGTCCTGCCTGCAGCTGCAGTGATTGAGGTATGGGGGTCTGTGCCCCGCGGACTGAGGGGCAGTGCCCAGCCCTGCTCATGCAGTGGCACCCAGCCACAAACCCCCTTCGTGCTCCCAGCCCTACTCCTGCAGTGTCCCCCAGCCCCACATCCTCTCTGTGTTCCAGCTCTGCTCCTGTGATGAGCCCCAGCCCCATGTGCCCTTTGTGGCCCCAGCCCTACCCCTGTGGTGCCACCCAGCCCCATGATGAACGGGTCCCTACCCCAGAGTTCCCATGCCCCACCTGGGGATGACTCCTGACCCAGCATCATTCCTCTGTGTGGTCTCTCTTCCTGCCCGCAGGCACAAGGAGCGTGGAGAAGAGGTTACCCTTCAGCCTGCGGAAGAACCCCAGCTCTCTGAAAGCCACCCCCGCTCCGCCCCCTACCCCCCTGGCCCAGGTGGTCCACCTGAAGGACATCGTCTGCTACCTGTCCCTGCTGGAGAGGGGACGAGCAGAGGACAAGCTGGAGTGTAAGTGGGACCCTGTGGTCATGCTGTGTGGATGGGGGACCGGTGGCTTGGGGCATCACCTGAGGGGGGTTTGCCTGAGGAGGGGTGCAGGGCTGGCTGTTCCTGCTCACTTGGGAAAACCATTCAGCATCCCCCTCTGCTGGGTTACCCATGTCTGGCAGAGGGGCTTGGCTCCCAGAGCCCGCAGCCCCAGGTCACATCTCACACAGCACTGCTCCCCCCTCAGAGCCCCAGCAGCCTGGAGCTGGGTGCCCGGGGTGCCCCGGGGTGCTCTGGGGCTGGGCTCTAACTACCAGCAGCTTCTCTCCTCCCTCCAGTTATGTTTCGCCTCTATGATACCGATGGAAATGGCCTCCTGGACAGCTCGGTGAGCCTTCCTCAGGAGAGAGAGCGGGGCTGCTCGGGGGGCTGGAAGCATGCAGGGTGCTCTTGGGGTGCCCACTCCCAAGGTGAGGTGCTCCAGGGTGAGGGATATGGGAAGGGAGGAGGAAGGCAGTAGCTGGACCACAGGGCTAGGGGACACATGCCAGGTCTGCTGCATCCAGCAGCAGTGAGAAAAAAATCCACCCCAGGAATTGTAGCTCTACATCAGGTCATGGTGTTTCAGAGGAGAAAAAATCACAGGCAGCTCCTTCTCCTTTGGGTTTTCTCTTTGTCCCTTGGGTATCACTGTTGAAACCTGTTGCAAATAAAATCTGCTTTGCCAGAGTAGTTTTTCCCAGGGAAAACCCACTGCAGATTCTCTTGCAGGTTTTCAGGGCAGAAGGCAGCTCCCAGCACCCACTGAGGCCTGGGATGTTGCTGCCATTCCTGTGTAGGTGGGGACTGGGGTGGCCTGGGACACATGAGAACGTAAATCTGATGCATCCCCAGTTTGGGGGCTTGGGGCTGTGCACTCTGCTCGTGCCTGGAGCCATCACTAAGCATCAGGCACCACCATCTCTCTGTGCTCAGGAGCTGGATCGTATCATCAACCAGATGGTGCACGTGGCCGAGTACCTGGAGTGGGACTCCACTGAGCTGAAGCCCGTGAGTGCTGGGGTTGGGGGCAGCGGGGCTGACGTGGGGACTCTCAGCCAGAGCTGTGCCTGTACCATATCACCACCTTTTCTCCCTCCTCCAGATCCTGAAGGCGATGATGGAGGAGATAGATTACAACCACGATGGGACCGTGACGCTGGAGGAATGGATCCGTGGTGGCATGACCACCATCCCCTTGCTGGTCCTTCTGGGCATGGAGACTGTGAGTGCCCCTGCAGGGACCTGCTTTGGCTGCATCCAGTCTACCTCCAGCAACAGTCTGCATTCATACAGCACCACACAACCCCACACTGGCCCCCAACTGCTTCTGACACCCCCACCCTGCCCCTTTCACCCCCTAATCTTCCCAAGGTCAGTTCTGAGCTGCAGTCACTGCCAGCTGCCATGCCCAAGCAGGCTGGGCTCCCTCCTTTCTATTGCAGTGCACTCCAGTTCATTGAATATTTAGTCAAAAATTAAGTTGAGCACCTAAAACAGTAACTCATCTCATGGGGTGAGCTTCAAAGAGCAGAGGTGGGGTGGTTGGAGGTCCCCTTATTTCTCTGCGTTGTTTTTTCATCCTTTGGCCTTGATTTCTTTCAGGGGCATCCCTGGCCATTGGGTAATAGTTTGCAGGGCAAAATCAGTGATGGAGAGATGGGTGCAGGGGACAGGCTTTGCGGCAGGAAAATTCAAGAAGGCAGGGAATTTTAACTGGCTCCCACAAAGCACTCACGCCTGGCACCAACTGTAAGAGGCTTTTGCTTTGGTCACCCCGTGGTGGTGATGACCTGGCTCCAGATGTGGAGTCACCTTCTTGTCAGCCACCAGGGTCCTCCCTGTGGCTGGACTGTGAAGAGGGACCGTGTGAGCCAGAGCTTGGTGCCTGGAGCTCGACATGCCAAAGGCCTGCATGCTTGGAGGAACACCAGGGAGAAGGGGAACAGGGGGAGCCCATGGTCCTGCTGGGAGCAAACTCCCACAAGCAGAGTGAGGAGCTTTAGTGGATGAAAAGCTGATTAAAAAGGTGGACTGAGGGGTCTGGGACCCCCAGCAGCAGGGGAGTGACCCTCGCCCTCCACTCTCCCGCCCTGCAGAATGTGAAGGATGATGGGCAGCATGCCTGGAGGCTGAAGCACTTCAAGAAACCCGCCTACTGCAACTTCTGCCGCACCATGCTGCTGGGCGTCCGCAAGCAGGGCCTCTGCTGCTCCTGTGAGTCCTGGGCCCTTCCTGGAATGTGGCACCCCCAGGCTGGCAGGTCCCACCTATCGAGTGCCCTCGGGAGGGGGGACTGGTCCCTGTTAGTGCAGGGAGGGGACAGCTCTCACTGTGGGGAGTGATGCTCACCACCTGCATCCTGGTTTAGTGGTGGCCTTGATAGTGTCAGGGCAACAGTTGGACTCAATGGTCTTAGAAGGCTTTTGCAGCCGAAATGATTCTGTGGCTCTGTGGTTCTCTCTCACCAGTCTGCAAGTATACAGTCCACGAGAGGTGTGTGTCCAAAGAGATTGCCTCCTGCATCAGCACCTATGTTAAATCCAAGAGAAACACGACTGTGAGTAGACAGCCTGCACATTTCTGAGTCTCCTGGCCCCTTAGTCTCCTGCTCTGATACCTTTTTCCCCTGGGATTTGCCCCTCTCCTCCTGGGCAGCAGCTCACAGGCATTCCCAGCATCCAAAGCCTTGCAGGGTGCACCCTGCCCACTGTCCCTGGGCACTCACAGGACCTCTGCCCCAAGGTTTGCCATGGTTCCAGGATGGGGAACAGGTGTCCCCACTGCATGGAACAGCAGAGAGGGAAGTCAGCCATGCGAGGGGCTGGATTGGATCAGTCAGCATCTCTGCAGGACAAGCCTCCGAAGTCGTGGTGGCTGCCCTCAGGAGGAGGAAGATGCCTGCAGGCCAGTCATGTGCCCACAGTGTCCCCTTGTGCCCTGCAGGTGATGCAGCACACCTGGATTGAGGGCAATTCCCCCGTCAAGTGCGACAGATGTCACAAGAGCATCAAGTGCTACCAGGGCATCACTGGCCTGCACTGTGTCTGGTGCCAAGTGACCGTGAGTACACTGAGCCTGGGGTGCACCCACAGTGCCCCCTGCATAGCCAGCCCTGGGGAGAAGGGGCTCACAAGCACAAGACAGCAGGTATCTGCTGCTTAACATCCCCTTCTCCTGCCCCTGCAGCTCCACAACAAATGTGCCTCCCATGTGAAGCCAGAGTGCGACGGGGGCCCGCTGCGGGACCACATCTTGCTGCCATCCTACATCTGCCCCGTTGTCCTGGTAGGTGCCCCTCTCATCCTGATAGAGGTGACCCTTTCATAGTGGTAAGTGCCCCCCTTGTCCTGATAAGTGTCCCCCTCCTTGCTGCTGGTGATAGGGACTGGTCAGGGCATCACTGAGGCCGCCCTGCCTCCCTCAGCTGCTGGCACTGCCTTCTCGGGCAGTGTGGGCATCCATAACCCTGTTCCCAAAGGACAGGCAATCCCACTGCCGGCGCTCAGAGAGCGACTCCCCTGCCAGCACCAGCCCCGAGGACTCTCAGGGCTTCAAGTTCAACTCCACCACCGTGGATGGGCAAGGACTGCAGGTAGGCTCCTGCACTGGGAGGTGCAGGTGAGCTCTGCCACTGAGCCCAACAGCTGGCAGGAATTCACAGCTGCCTTTTGTGCCCTCCAGATCAGCCCCCGGCCTGGGACACACCCGCTCCTGGTGCTTGTGAACCCCAAGAGCGGAGGAAGGCAAGGGGAGCGGTAGGTGGGGTCCTGCCCAGGGAGAGCATCCTGCCAGGGCTGGGGGCTGCTGCTCCCCTGGGCATCGCTCCTGGGGTGGGACTCACTTCCACAGCGTCCCTCATGCCTTTCTCTTCCCAGAGTCCTTCGGAAGTTTCACTACCTGCTCAACCCACGCCAAGTGTACAACCTGGACCGTGGTGGGCCTGCGCCAGGGTATGGAGTCGCTGCAGGTGACCCTCTCCCCTTTCCCACGAGCTCCTGCTCCCCCGTGTCACACCTTGTCCCTCCTGGCTTTCCCCAGGCTGAACTTCTTTCGGGACACTCCGGATTTCCGTGTGCTGGCCTGCGGAGGGGACGGCACGGTGGGTTGGATCCTGGACTGCATAGGTGAGCAAGGGATGGCTGTGTCCCCACAGAGCATCACCTGCCTGCATCCTTGGTGGTCTGCCTCAGGTTCACGGTGCTGCCCGTGTGAAAATGGGGGGAGGTTCCTGCCAACAGCATCACCCCAGGCTGCAGGGCAAGAGGGACATGGAGAGAAACAGGGAATGAGCCTTGTCAGCCCCAAACTTCTCTTCCCCCTTGAATTGCAGACAAGGCAAACCTGGTGAAGCACCCGCCGGTGGCTGTGCTGCCCCTGGGAACGGGCAATGACCTGGCACGGTGCCTGCGCTGGGGAGGAGGTGAGTGTTGCCACAAGAGTGGTGGCCAGGGGGGCCAGACCTTGGGGACCCTCCTGTGTAGCTGGGTGGGTGCCATCCCAGTGAAGGGAGAACTCCTGGGCTTCTGGGGTGTGGTTAGACCTTCATGTCAGCCTGGTGCCTCTAGCCCCTTCCAAAAAGAGCAGCCAGGTCCTGCCCAGCCTTTTTCATCTGGAGAGCCCCACCATCAGCTGAAATCTCTGCCACTGCTGTGAGGAGGTGCCAGAGCAGCAGCCCCAGACTCCCACAGGTGCTAGGCACCCAACTGTGACACAGCTGTGCTCCCCTTCATCCTTCATCCTCCTCTTTCCCTTCCAGGCTATGAAGGAGGCAACCTGATGAAGGTTCTCAAAGACATCGAGCACAGCACGGAGGTGATGCTGGACCGCTGGCAGATAGATGTTATCCCCAGTGACAGGGAGGCCAATGGAGATCCTGTCCCATCCACCATCATCAACAACTACTTCTCCATTGGAGTGGTGAGTTCCACAAGGCAGGGGTGGTTCTTTCCCTCCCTGTTCCTCCTTGCTCACATTCCCAACCTCCCTCTGGCTCCTGGCCTTGTTTTTCTGCTTTTATTGTCATTTGTAGTGGCAGCACTTAGATACTTAGGCAGGCATTGGATTTCTCTCTTCCTGGTGGTAATGTTGCAAAAGCAAGTGTGAAAGGAGCTTAAACAGGGAAGTTTGGGGTCCCAGGGATGAGGACACTCCACCTGCCAAGACAGCACCCATCAGGAAAGTCCTGCTTTGGTGCTCAGACCCACGTTCCACCACACTTTCCTGACCCAGGGGAGAATGGCAACCCCATCCATAGGGGTTTCCCCCAGTGCTGGGGTCAATCCTGGGAGCAGGAGGGCGCTGGGGAAAGCCCTTCCCTTCCTGGGGGCTTGCAGCACTTTTGTCCTGGGCCAAGGGTGCCACCATGGTGTGGCAGGGTTAGGGTTCCCACCTGCAGCTCTGTGGGATGCTTTTGGGTTCACATCAGCTCTTGCAAATGCCAGGTGGTGTCACTGCGGGTGGCATTTGGTGACAGCTTCTGACTTGGGCTTAAACACCCACACCCTGCACAAGGAGAGGTGATGAGCTTCAGGAGAGCTGCCACCCTGCTAGGGGAACTGTCAGGGTGCAAGATCCCAGGGTGTCCTCTGCTGGTAGCCCTCTCTTCCCTCAGCATGCCTCCCATGCAGAGCCTCAGTGCTGAGGGAAGGAGGCCAAGTGCACTAATTATGTCTCACTTAAGCTTTAAGAGGAGCCCTGCTGAGGGTCCCTCCACCGCCTTGGCTGCCTTGGCATGGCCCCCACGCCGTGTTCTTGTGTCACGGGGGCCAGCGATGAGCACAAAGAGCCAAGTGCCCATATCCTGGCATGTGGCCATGGAGCACAAAGTGGGGGGTCTGTTCCTCTGCTGTGCCACTGATGTGTCTGTGCTCCTGCTCCCTGCAGGACGCCTCTATCGCCCACCGCTTCCACATCATGCGAGAAAAGCACCCTGAGAAATTCAACAGCAGGTAACACCTTCCTGGGGCCCCTGCAAAAGCTGGGTGTGGGGGGACACCCTGGTGCTGCCAGGCATCATGCCAGGGGGACTTTGTGTTTGGCCAGCCTTAGGGGACAGGCACGGTGTGTACTGGGCACGGTGGGGGTCCAGGGCCAGGCATGGCGGGGATTGGGGTGCTCCTTCAAGCCCCGTGTGGTGTGTCAGGCTGCTGGAACCTGGCCACGCACCCAGTTACGTTCATTCATGCTTTATAATTAGCATAGAATTCCAGGACAGGCAGGAGCAGGCCAGGCAGTGAAGGCAGGGCAGACAGCAGGTCACAGCTTGCTCCTGCTGTGCTTGGGGCATGTGGAAATGGGGTAATGGCAGCAGGAGCTGTGGCTTGTGACCCCCATCCCCAGGTTCGGAAATACCTGCGGGAAAAGTCCCGAAGGGACCGAAGTGTCTGGCTCTGCCCTGAAATTGGCTTACAGCTCCTCCCAGCTTACAGCAACTGATGCAGGGGATGAGCCATGGTCAGGGGCTGCCCGGCATGGTTCCAGGAGGGTTCTGAGTTGTGAGACATCCTCTCCATGGGGTACCCTGTCCCCAGCAGCCCTGCCAAGATCCACCATCCCGTCCCATGCCAAGAGAGCACCCAGCACCCCTGTCTTCCCCCTCCACAGGCTGTCCAAGCTAGGCCTGCCTGAGCCACCCCCTGTTCTGTCCCACAACTCCCTAGGGTCATGATGCTGGCAGTCCCTCCCTGCAATGGCTCATGTCCCCATCCATGGCTCGTGTCCCCATCCATGACTCATGTCCCCAGCACAACAGCTCCAGACAATCCCTGGCAGCCCGTCCTGCGGCTAACTGGGGCAAGGCACCGCTTCCAAGCAGGATGCTGACCTGTCTCTCTGCCCCAGGATGAAGAACAAGCTGTGGTACTTCGAATTCGGAACATCGGAGACCTTTGCAGCCACCTGCAAGAAGCTCCACGACCATGTTGAGGTGGAGGTGGGTTTCCTGGGGGGGGTCCCTGGCTCCAGCCACGGCACAAAGGCTTTTTGGGAGCTGTGGGTCTCTGGCAGGGCTTTTGGGCTGTTTTGGAGAGGGTGCCACCATGGCTTTGACCCTTCAGGGTGGCAGGAGGACTCAGTGGCTGGCACGACCCCCTGTTCCACCACGCGGCACTTGCTGCAGAGCCAGCCAGCTGCGGGCAGAAGAATGAGCCTGTATTCCCCACTTCCAGCTGTATTTGAGAGCGTGCCTGGAATACTCTCTCTCTAAACTCCGTGCTGCTCCCAGCCCTCGTTGGATGACATGGAAACAGCCTTTAATTAGAGTCGGGAGGAGGGCCCATGGTTGCTAAGGGTGCTGTCACTTCTCCGGTGGCGCTGGGGGGTTCAGGCTGTAAACTTCCGTCTCTCCTTATCTCGGGATAAACCACCCTTTTATAACTTGGGCTGGAGGGTGAGGGGAGAAAATAGAGCTTGCTGCAAGGAACTGGTGGGAATCACAGCAGGTGGTGTGCACAGGGGTGCTGGCAGTGGGCAGAGAGTGGGGCAGAGCCCGGAGAGCTGGCTCTGCAGATGTGTGGCCATGGGCAGAGGGATTTTGATGCCTGTTTCTGGACGGGGAGTTTCGTCCCTTCCCAAAGCCTGAGATGGGTGGCTGCACCCGTGGAATCTGGTGGGAAGGGGCAGCAGCAGCATCAAAACCACCTCACCCACTTCCTCATCCAGGGTGGATAAAACCCCACTGTCTGTGGGGTTTGATGCTGCTGGAGATGGGAAGGAGGTGCCCCCCGTTCCTTGCCGGGTGCTCCCCACCAGGCACCCCCACCAGGCACCCCCACCGGCTGAGCCCACTGGCAGGAAAGTGTTAAACTCTCAGTGTATGAAGTTGAAAGCAGCAGCCTGTCCTCCCTCGGCTCCCAGGCAACTGTCAGCTTTGCAGAGAAATGGCAGTTTTGTTTTGGAAATTGGCACTCATTCTCTCTACGACTTCTGGAAATGAATTTGCTTTTTCCCCCAGCTGCAAATTTCTCCTTCCAACTTCGCTGCCAGCACGCCATCAGCTGCCCCTGCTCAAAGGGCCCATTGTAGCTCGCTGGCACACGGAGCAGGGAGGGCTCCACAGGGAGAATCGCTCCTGCCCGTGGGGGTGTGGGCAGGCGTAGGCAGCTGTGGGCAGGAACAGGCTCCTGCAGCATCCCATCATCCTGCACCCCAGGCAGCCCCACTGACTCCCATCCCAGCGTGCCTGGCTTGGGACCTGCTGCCCCACAGCCAGCTGGGGAAGGTGCCCGAGCTGGGGGTGATGCTCAGGGTATACTGCCCATCCCACAAGGAACTGAAGCCCTCTTGCTTGGTAGCCACTGCTCAGAGCATTGGAGTCTCTTCCTACAGATCGCAGTATCATTAAGATGTACTGAGAATGAATTGATTTACATCCTTTCCAAAAGACAGTTCTTCCTTCCCAAACCAGAAGATTCCTGCATTTCGCTTTCAGTGCAGGGCTAAAAATAAGATGCCACAGCATCAGGGCAGGCAGAATGGATCTGAACACATTGAGGGGTTTGCTGGGTGAGCACCCAGCTCTGCATACACGGGGCTGCTGTCCCCAGCTCTGGCCAAGGGGGGGATAAAAATAAGCCACAGACCTTTGCTAGAGGAAAGCAACCGGAGTCAGAGCAGCAGCAGCAGGGGCTTGTCAGCCTGCTTCATTCCTCTTGGCACAGTAAGTGAGAGCAGAGATGCCTTTGCATCACCAAGATGCAAGGAAAAAGCTGTGCTGGAATTTGCTGAAGCACAGAGTGGCAGGTAGAGAGCAGATGCCTCAAGGAAAATAGGACTGCTCTAGAGACATTCCAGTTGGGTGGGAAAGTGGCTGCTTCCACCGGAGGTATCGAGGAAGGGCATCCACGTCTGGGTAACGTGAGAAGACCTGAAGTTAAGAAATGCATTTCCACAGCTGCTGCTTTCAGTCCTGCAGCAAAGCTGCAGCCAGTGGATATTTTACCTTTTACAGGGAATTTTCAGCCAGGGCAGTCCTGCTGTACGACAGCAAAGCCTTAGATGCCAGTTCTGTGTGCCATCTTGTGGATTTCACTCCCAAACCTGACATTTTTTCCTCTGACACCTTTCCCATAATCTCCTTCCAGCCTCATTTCTAGTTTCCAAGTGTCTCTTGAAGACACACTGGTTGGAGCTATTTTTTTGGGCAGCCAGACTTTCCAGTCCTTTGGAGTCAGTTTGAGCAAGGGGGAGTGGGGAAGCTTGTGCTGGAGCTCCTTGGGTGGAAGTCACTTCAGGGCCAAGGTGATGTTGCCTCCTATTTTGCATCACAGCACCGAGCCCAGCCAAGGTTTTGTGTGGTCTCCCAAGAATTTGCTTTTTGGACATGTGAAATTCCTATGGAAATAGAGGGGAGAGCAGGACAAGGAGGGTGACGGGGGGGTTGCCAGCTCTCAGAAAGCAAAGCGGGGAGTATTTGTTTGCACCTCCCACCCCAGCCACCCCAGGGCTGCCCGTGCCAGCCAGGGGACTATCCTGTGTCATACTGTGCTCAGGGATCTGTGCTCCTTTGTGGGGGCAGAGGAGGCTGGGCATCCTGGTGAGGGGCACCAGCCCCCCCAGCCCACACCCTGACACTGCCCACATCCCTGGCAGTGTGACGGGACCCTGCTAGACCTGAGCAACACGTCCCTGGAGGGCATCGCCGTTCTCAACATCCCCAGCATGTACGGCGGCTCCAACCTGTGGGGGGAAACCAAGAAGCAGCGTGGTTACAACCGGCTGGGCAAGAAGGCGCCGGAGAAGCTGCCGGGCACGGTGGTCACCGATGCCAAGGAGCTGAAGTTCTGCGTGCAGGGTGAGCAGGGGGTGACAGGGGAGTGTGGGGTTGGCACAGAGGCACTGGGCACCCCTCAGCTCTGAAACAACAGCACTGGAGGGATTGGTATTGGCTCGCTGCCTTTTGGGGTGCCAGGATGACAGCACCATGCGGCAAAGGAGGAGCTGGAATTAGAGCTGCAGAGCTGGCATCGAGGGCTTTCGTAACCATCCCTTCTCAGGCTCTGTCACGGTGCTGCCAGCCTGGGTGTGGGGTTCAGGAGCAGCACAGCGCCCACAGTGTGCCCTGTCCAGCACCTTGCACCCACTGCTGCAGCCACTGGAGCCATCCCCGTGGGCAAGGGCAGCCTGCAGAGCTGGCAGCATTCCACAGTGGGTTACAGGCGGGTAGAAAGCAGCCAGGAAAATAGGCAAAGTGCCTGGATTTTCCACCCACCAGCTCCCACAGCCTGGGGCTGGGGTCAGAAACAGCCCCCGTGTGGTCACACTGCAGGCATGGCTGTGTCACATCCCAGGCCATCACTGGAAAGAGGCAGCAGGGAGCGGGACAGAGCAAAAGCCAGTCCCAAAGGCACGCAAGGGACAGCAGGGTGGGCACCCTGGGGACATCCCCACTTGTGGGTGGGTAGGATAGTATCAGAGGCTCAGGGGGCTTCTCATGGGTAGAGTGGCAGGGGTGGAACCTGAAAGGGAAACCTGAAGGATCGAGCTGTGCCAGAGTCGGGTGCCCTTGGTGGCAGCCCAGAAGAGCAAGATGAGCTAGGAAAAGCAGCAAACCCCTGGGCTTTGAGCAGATTTCCCCCACTGAGGATTCTGCCACGCAGGGATGGGGTGTCACCATTTCATACAATGCAAACAAACAGGTGAAGGGCTGGGGGTCTGGGCTGGGACCCTGCAGCCATACAGGCCCAGGTGCTGTTGCAGACCAGGAGAGAGATTTTGGGTGGCAGGGTTGCCTAGCACTGCAAACACCCAGATTGGCAGTCTTGAGATGCGAAGGACATCAAGACATATCCCCACAGTGCCACCACCAGTGACACCAGCCAGCAGCCCTGGTGGGCTAGCCCTGCTGTTTTGCATGATGGCAGAAGGATCCCTGGGCACGGGGGAACCAACTCAGACCCCTCTCTCTTGCAGACCTCAGCGACCACCTGCTGGAGGTGGTGGGGCTGGAGGGTGCCATGGAGATGGGTCAGATCTACACGGGGCTGAAAAGCGCAGGGAGGAGACTGGCCCAGTGTTCCTCCGTCACTATCAGGTATTTGTCCCTGTCACAGCTGAGCACTCGACCAACAGCAAACCCTGATGCCCGTGTCACCCCCTGTTCCCTCTCTTTGTGCTTTGCAGGACGTCCAAGTTGCTGCCCATGCAGGTGGATGGGGAGCCCTGGATGCAGCCATCCTGCACCGTGAGTCCCTGGGGAGGGCTCAGGAAGGCGGGGTGGGCAGGGGCTGGCAGGATCTTGGGATGGGGCAGGAGGGGCTGGCAGGATCTTGGGATAGGGCAGGAGGGGCTGCCAGGATGGCAGGATTGGACAGTCTTGCCTTCTTGTGGCAAAGCCTCTGGATTTAAAGGGAGGCTCCTATGCTTTCTGGTGGGTGCCTGCAGAGCCCAACGACCTGTTACTGTGCCCTGAAGGCTCTGGACTCATGACAAGCCATCGTGGGAGCTGTGGGGACAAGGACACACTCATCCCTTTCTGGGTGGGTGGGCACAGCAGCGTCCCTTCCTGGGGAGTTGCAGTGATGTCCTTCACCGTTTGGCAGGCAGTTTGCCCAGAGGAGAAACCCTCTTCCCACACTGTCTGGATGTGACTCCAGAGCTCTTTGTCCCTGTGCTGGGTGCTGAACTGCTCCCAGCTGGCTGGAGTCACTCCCCAGGGTCTTGGGGCTGGGGGGTGGCCTGGAGGACTCACAGACCAGGACCTCCTTACTGAGCTGGGCTTTCCCACTTCTTTTTAGGTCAGAATCACACACAAAAGCCAGGTGCCAATGCTGCTGGGGCCACCCCAGAAGAGCAGCTTCTTTTTCCTGAAGAGGAGAAGCCGAACTCGGGATTAAACAGCATCCAAGGAAGCCACAGCCTGGAGGCACCCAGTGTGTCCCAGCCACCACCTGCTGTCGGGGGTCCCCAAATCCCTATCCTGTGGCTGGGACAGAAACTCCCCCTCCAAGCCCAGCAGAGGCTTTCTGCTGTGAAGATCTTGAAGGCTCCTTCCCATAAGCATCTTCTGCAGCTGGGATGGAAGCAGTGGGCAAAGGCAGGCTGGCATGCAGGGAACACATTTGCTGGAGCAGCACTAGAACTGGGATTTTCCCCCCCCCTTTATTTAAATATCCCCCATCTGAGCTGTGAGAGAATTTGCTCCTGAGGCAATGCCAAGCTCCACTTATTTATTTTTCACCCTTCTGAAGGCCATTGGACCTCTTGCTGCACTGGCTGTCTGTCCTCCAACCCTTGCAATGGGAGGAATTATTTATTCCCTTAACCTGGAGGAGCTGTCTCAGCCACTCACCTCCCTGCTGTGGGGTTTGAGAGAGATGCAAAGAGCCATCACTGCCAGCCCTGCGAGCCACAAAGTGTGGGACTGGCTGGGGTCTGACCATGCACAGGGGTAACTGAGGGGTGGATGGGAGGAGACTGTTTTGATGGGGAAATGGCCAAAAAAGGAACTCTGGGGGGAGCTGCCAATCTTGGGAACCCCCTGTGCCCCAGCTCTGGGCTTCGTGTCTATATTTATGTATTTATTTAGCAAACTTTGGGGGTCACCTTTTTATGAACCCGGACTGGATACAGATACCACCTCCCTTCTCTGTGGCTGTCCTCCATGGCACCCCCTTCCACATAAACTTTCTTCCTTCCTAAAGCCTGCCAGCCTGCACCAGGGGCTGGGGACAGACATCCAGAAGCACATCTCACTTGGAAATGTCCCTGCTGCCCCTTGACACACCTGCCCCATGAGCTTCACCCATCTGGTGCTTTCCTAGTGTGACTGATGCTGCCTCTGATGCTCTTGGGTGGCTGCAGGGAGTGTGGGAGAGCAGTCACACCTCAGTTTCTGTATGGCCAGGTCTTCCTGCAACCCAGTCCATATCCAGGGAGTCTCACAGATGCTGCTTCCTGCACAGCTGCCAGAGCCCAGCTGCCATGCACGAGCAGGTATCACCCATGGATGGAGAGATCAGGCGATGCAGCTTCTCCCCAGGATGCCCAGGAACCAGAAAATGGATGAATGCATGGAGGCTGTGGTGGTCTGGATGCACTCCCAGAAGTCAGGAGTTGGCAGAACTGGCCCACAGGAAGGGCTGCTGGTTGCTTCTGCCTCCAGCAGTGGCCTTGCATGTGAGACACACCCAGCCCTGAATCACTCCTGCTCCCAGGCAGCTCCCTTGGGTCTGGTGGAGGCTCCTGTGCTGCTGGGAGCAAGCTGGGAGCAGTGTGTGTGCCCCACTGATGTCACCTCCACTAGAAGAATGGCTGCTTGTCCCCACTGTGCCCCTGCCAGAGGGCTGTGACAAGCCACCCTGTGCTCCCCAGTGTCCTAGTACCCACCCTGTCCCTCCTGATGCTGCAGGTGCCCATTCAGTAGCATTCCTCTGGCAGTGCATAGAGTGCTGCTGTTATGTTCTGGAGTGAGCAGCGAGCTGAAAGGGAGCATACACAGGCACACTTGGCCAGCAGTGCATAAATCCACCCTCCTCCTCGTCACCCGAGGCGGTTGTTAATGAGTAGCCAGGTGAAAACAACTGGAGGGAGGCCAAACAAAAGCCAGGTCCCATAAAGCAGCTGCCTCCATTTCCCCAGCCTGTTCTGGACAGCGGCTGTGCCTCACAGCACCAAACTTGGGGAGGGTGAATAAACCACTTCTGCCATCTCCACAGCCTTGCCAGCAGGAGGGTGACAGGTTTATTCTGTGAGATGGCAGCACACGAGGTCGGCAGGTTTGGTTTCATTCCCCACGCAGCCTCAGTGCGGGGTTTTTTCCCAGTGCCTGCAGGGAATCAGAGTGCTCCATGCCCCCAGTCATGGTTTGCTGGGCTCTGGGCAAAGAGCAGCTCTGGGGGCTCTGCTGTGGGTTGCTGCCAGTGGTGGTGCAGCCAGGGCAAGCAGGTAGGCACCGTGCCCATGCCCACACCCACACCCGTGGGCCTGGCAATGCTGGGGGCAAGGAGTGCTCCTCTGAGCTTAAATCCAGGAGGGAGCACTCAGCCATGTGTCCTGCAGGGTGTGATGATGATGATACACCAGCACTGGTCTGCCAGGAGAACTGAGCTCCAATAGAGACATTACCTCTGTCAGTCAGGGAGATGGTTCTTGCCACCAGCCCCAGGGGACATGGCTCCAGTCTGCTCCTGCCCTGCCAAAGGCACAGTTCAACAGCCATGGCAGCTCCCGACCTCCTGAGTCTGATGGTGCAAAGATCCCCAGCCCAGGAGGGACCCTCCAGCCCAGGTGTCCCTGGCTCCAGTGAGGAATATGCCATGCAGCTGAGGGATGCTCGAGGCTCTGAACCCCCCTATTCCTCTCAGTGTCTCCCAGTTCGGCCCAGTTCCCAAGGGCACAGGATGGAATGAAACCCCAAGAAACTGCCCCAGGCACCAGTGCCAGTGCTGCACTGGGGGATCCCTGAGAGCTGGGGAGCTCCACTGCCACAGGAGCCCCAGCCCCCTCCTTCTGCTGTGTGTGTAGCTGTGGTTGCCTGCATGGAATGGCGTCCCTAGCATAGCACGTGTTACTGTACACACCTGGACTGCTGTGGGCTTGCCTCTAATAAAGATGGTGATGAACACCTCGGCTGCTCCTGGGGTGAACGGGGGGTGATTCCTGGTCAGGTGCGGGGTCCCCACCCTCGGGGACTAAACCAGGTTGTGCCCAATCCGGGGTGCCGGGGCTGAAGGGGTGCTGGCAGCAGCAGCACGATGGAGCAGTGTTCAGTGGGAGCTGCATCCGGCTAAATTTGGAACCTGCAAAAATTTTTTTATTTTTTTTTTCCCCTATGAGTGGGCTCTAAATTTAGCAGGCACCGGTCTCCAGTCCATCTCCCAGCTTTGGCTCTTCCTGAGGCACTCCTGTGACCTCTCACCTGCCTGCCCCACAGCTGCACTTGGCCCCATCACCCCTCCCTCTCCCAGGGGTGCTGAGCAGCCCCCAGACAGCGCATTGTGACCCCTAGCTCTGCGCTGACCCAGCTCGCCCCAACAGCCCACCACGCTCCCAGGACCGGGTTTTGCCACCCACCTGCTCGTGTGTCAGCTGCTAATTTTACCTGCGGTGATTTAATCCCGGTTGCCTTTGTGCGGAAGGGAAGTGAGAGCAGCAGTGCCTGCAGAGCCCCCCGGGAGGAGCTGGGTGTCCTCGCTGCCCTCCGTGCACTTCCTGCCCCCAGCACACACAGGCACCCGGCGGGCGCTGCATCCTGCCAGCCCCCCGCCATTCCACCCAGCACATGATGACACATGAGCTACCTGCCAGGAGCAGCGTTACCCCGGGCGGTGGAGGTGGCCCTGAAGGGCTCTGGAAACTGATTGGTAACGCAGCATGGGCAGAGGGACTCCCACCAGCAGCGCAGAGCCGTGCTACGCAGCTCCCCTAGGACACGGACAAGTCCATGGCCTGAGGCTGAGCATTTCAAACTGGCCAGGGACAACCCTGTACTGACAGGCTTCCTAACCCTGGGCAGCTTCCCAGGATCCGAGCAGGAGTCTGCTCTCCTTCCCAAGCTGAGAAGAGCAGTTTGGAACTGAGCACTGTCCCTTGTTTTTGCCTTTTCCAGCAGTAACTTTCCAGTCCACGACAATGAGGCCTCCACAGAGTCTATTTATCCCGTGCAAGCTGCTGCATCCTCCCTGAGCAGCCACTGGCAGGTCCCCACGGCAGGTCTCCCCCTCCCCGTCAGTTACAGGGGGCAAACTGATGCTCTTAGCGTGGAAATGACGCAGCAGGGTGCCTGGCAGGCCCCCAGCAGCACCACTCTGTCCCAAACTCATTCCCAAACCCCTGGGACATTTGCATTCCTGCAAGGGCACGTGTCCACGAACGTGCTTGGAGGGATCCGTGCCTGGGGCAGCCCAAAAGCCCTTGCAGGTGGGAACTACTTTTCCGTGTTCCCTTCTCAAAGGCAATCCTGGCTCCAGGGTGCCTGCAGGGGAATGGCTGCCCAAGCAGGACTCAGGCGTGGGTTAACCCCGGGCTTACAGGGGGGACCCGTGCGACGGCGCCTTGCTGGTGTGAAACCACCTCGCAAGAAAGAGGAGGGGACCGCACGGCCTTTGCAGCGGGTCCCAGGCCTGTGAGGCCCAGGGCCCATCCCATCCACAGCTTCCTGGGCACGGTGTGCACGGGCCGTTTGCTAAGCAGGATCCGGCCCCTCAGGCTGTCCCACCGAGGTCTCCCGTTACCCCCGCACCCCCCTCCCGCAGGAGGCCGCGGCCCCTTTAAGAGCCGCGCTGCCCCAGCCCCACCCGCCAGCCTTTTCCACCTTCTATTTTTTTATGAATGAAAAACGCTCCGGGGCGGGGCCAGCCAAATCGCGCCGCTCCCATTGGCCGCCCCGCGCCCCGCCCACTCCCCCGGCCGCCAATGGCGCTCGGCGGAGCGGCGCGCGGGCGGGCGCGGCACGGCG
>WBMV01002489.1:125784-183882 GCA_013396655.1 Campylorhamphus procurvoides
TCCCCACACCGCCTCCTCCTCCTCCCGCTCCAACGGCGCGTGATGTCACGGCCGTTTCTATAGAAATTAGGTGACATCACGAGTCGGGGGGCTGCGACCCGCCACGGCAGGAGTGGGCCGGCTCCCCGGGGAGGCCCCGCACCGAGTCAGCCCCGGGGCCAGGAGCTCACCCTGACCCCTCCCCGTCCACTCCACCCACCAGCCGCGCACCTGCCGGAGCCCAGGCGGGACCCCTCTTACCGGGCCGGCGTCGATGCTGAGCGGGCCGGGGGCACTGCCCGCCTCCCCCGCACCATGGACGGCTTCTACGACCAGCAGGTTCCCTTTATGGGCCCCGGGGTAAGTTTGCCCTCCCCGATCCCTGTTGGCACCTCCCTTCCCCGTCCTCGGGGGCACCCTTTCCCCGTCCTTGGGGCACCCACCCCTCCTTCTTGGGAGTCCCCCCTTGCCCTTGGAGGCACCCTGCTGCCCCTGGGTTCACCCTCCAGCCCTGGGGGCTGCCGCTCTCACGGGCAGCTGTCGCCCTGGTTGTTGCAGAAGTCCTGTGCAGAGGAGGGCCGAGGCCGGCTGGGGTCCGATAGAAAAAGGAAATTTTTGGAGACCGACCTAGCCCACGACTCAGAAGGTAGGCAGGACTGGCCCGGGTGGCCATGGCCTCTCTTTGGCCCGGTGAGATTGTTTGCCTCGCCTTCATTGGTTTAGAAATAATCCTGCAAATAATGGCAGTTTTATTTATTCCTCTGTGGAGCACATAAGTCTTTCACTCTGTTCCAGAGCTCTTCCAGGATCTCAGCCAGCTACAAGAGGCCTGGCTAGCTGAAGGCAAGTCTTTACCTTCCACCTTTCGCCCTGTAAAGTCTCTCTACGGGGATTTTTTTTTTTTTTTTGAGAACTGAAAACCCCATAAATGCACTTTTTCCTTTGGTTTTTTTAGCTCAGGTGCCCGATGATGAACAGTTTGTCCCAGATTTCCAGTCTGACAACTGTAAGTGATTGTTTCGGGTTTTTTGTTCTCCAGGGGGCGGATGTTTGGGTGCGTGTGCTAAACTTTGCACTGGGTTCGGAGTTGCTTCCTTGGGAAGGCAGTTGTTGCTGGAGCTGAAATGTGGGAGAAAGCACATGTGGTTTGGGTTCATTGAGATCAAACTTGAAATGTCCTGCCTTTTGTAAATGGGGAAAATCATGGCCAAAAGCATGGTAATGTCTCTGATTTATCTCTGGGCTCCTCTGAGACACGCTGCTCGGTCGTAGTAAGGTGGATTTGCTTCTCAGCGCTCCTTTTCCTCTTCAAGTAGAAGCGAGAGCCCGTGCTGGGCTCCTTGGTTAGCCACAATCTCTGCAGTTCCTGGAGCTTTTTCCAGCCCTGGCCCAGTGCTGCTGGCAAGAGTGGGCCTGAGCGGTGAAACCTGAGCCGCTTTAAGCAGCATTAATCACTGGCAAGCGAGCGTGTTTAAAAGGAGGCCAGTGAAAATGCAGTCCCTCGTGCATTGCATAAGAGCGAGAGTCGGTTCTGAGCGTTGCTGGGGTGGGTTAGCAGCGAGGGCAGGGGCTGGGGAACGGTGTGTGGGGCTTGTGCAGCAACGAGTGCTGCTCTCTGGACCTCTCGGGGTCGGTTGGAGGGGAAGGAGGGGGGAACCAGGATGTTTTGAGTCGTTACCTGGCAAACACAAGTAGCGGCTTGGTGTCGGCGGCTGGGTTTTTGCTGCCGAGCCAGACAGCTACGGAACTTGAAGGGAATCAAATTTAGCCTGCAGTCGAACAGATTTTTCATCCCGGCTTTGTCACAGCATGCAGCAGGGTATCTCCTCCGACAGCAAACGCATGTTAATTATTGCTTTTTGATTACTTCGGAGCGGGAAGCTTGCCATGAAGCTGTTCCAGACAGCCCAAGTTTCAGATGTGCTTTTCCCCCCTGTCTCCCCTGAGATAAAAGGCGAGCCTGGAGTCAGAAACACAAGGGGCTGTTGACATCCCCAGCACAGCCCGGCAGCTCTTGCTCGGAGCGGTAGAAACTGCAGTGTGCGTGGGAGGGTGGCTCTTGGAGCTGAAGCTGTTTCCAGTGCCTTTTGGCAGTCTCTTGTTTCCTTGTAACCTGAAGAGCTCAGGGAGGAGAGACAAACTTTTCTGGGTAATGCAGGGAAAAGAGGGGAAAAAAGGAAAAGGCATTTGGTCAGGGCTCTTAAAATGTTTTGACCTGCTCAGCCTGCAGACCTAGTGTTGATACGACTTCCTCACTTGAAAAAAGATCTCCCTGCATGACTCCCCACTACGATAATCTTCCTGAGCTTTCCTAGGGAGAGAAAGCAAAGGTTTCCTTCGCTGCTGCTCTGTTGGCTTTGAGGGGGCTCAGGCTCAGGTGGAGGGGAGCAGAGAGCCTGGCTCTTCCATCCCTGCACTGAAGAGATTTTAAAGAAGAGAGAAACTCCAGTTTACAGCTTTCTGACCCTATTTTCTCACTTCACTCCGGTTTTGGAGCCTGTGCCATGTAGAAAGGAAGAGAGGGAGGGCTTTAGTGCAGCTCCTGCCTGCACCTGGCTTTCAGTAACAGGGCTGCTTTCCTGGCCTGGTGGTCACACTGGGGTTCACTGTCCTTTAGCCCCCAGGGGAAGGTAAATCCCTCCTTAGTCCCCCTATGGTTGTTTGTGGGCATGTATTGGACTCTTCCTGCAGTTATGTGCCTTTTCACTGAGGAATCTACTGCTCTCTTACCCTGAGCAAACTTCAGTCTCCTGCCCCATCGTGCACTCTCAGGGCCAAGCTTCCTTGGCACAAAAACCTGGCTCAGTTTGGACCCTTCTGCAATGGGGGGTCCTGCACTGCTGCATGTGCTGCGTGGAGTCTCAGAACTGCAGCCTTCTTGCCTTGCTAAAACCCTGTCATAGCTGCCTGCAGCTCCACTGCTTCCCACTCGCTGTTCCCAATTCCATAGCCGAGATCCCTGGAAGACAGGGCTTACAGTTGGGGCTCAGGAGCCAAATAACCTGCTGGAGGGCACTGGGTTGCTGTGCTGGGGAGGAAATCCCACTGCAGGGACAGCAGGGCTGCTCTGAATGAGGCATGTTTTGTTCTCAGTGCCCTGGACTGAGCAGCAAGAGGCTGGATTCAGTGCTTTTGAGTTGCCCAGGGAAGTGGGAGATCCTCCTGGGAAGGCAAGGAGGCCATGGGTGATTCCACAGAGCTCACCATGCTGGCTGTCATGCTGTATCCCTGGCCGGGCGTAGGTGTGGGTTCACCAGCAGTGAGGTCCTGGGGAAAAGGGTGGAAGGGCATACAGTGTTACACCTCCATCAGTTGTTTATCTGCCTGAGAAGCAGTGGGATCACTCTGAGGAGATCAAGGACCACAGGAGGTGGTTTGTTCCCGGGGTACTTGTGGCCTCCCTGCACGGGAGGCACGTGGCAAAAGCCACGGGCAGGGCACAGAGTGGGTTTTCTTACACGCCAAAATGAAAGCAGGAGGTTTGTTTGTGAGGAAGAGTTGTTCAAACAAAGGAAAGCAGGAGCCTGGCTTCTATTTCTGGCTTCTCTCCTGGTGTGACCTTGGGTGCGTCCTGCAGTGCCGGGAGATGGAGGGGCAGGCGCGGAGCTCGGCTCCCAGGTGACGGCTTGAGCAGGTGCCAAGGGCCCTGGGCTGCAAGTGGTGCTTTCATTGCCTTCCCCTTGGCTCGGCCTTTTGGAGGTCCAGTTGTGCTGGTGGCATGGGAACAACCTGCCCTGTCCCCCACCAAAGGGTTCACTGGGAATTCAGGGCCTCAAGTGGGTTTGGAGTGTCACCCCTTTCCGTGGGAGATCTCTTGGCCGGTGGTTGGCATTTGGGGCATCTCCACTTTGGGGCACTGGAGTGGTTTGCCTGAGCTCCCCCACCTTCCTCTCCTGTGTGGGCAGGGCAGTGGCACATGTGGCTGGTCCCTTGCCCAGCCTCCCCAAAAACCTTTCATCCCTAGGGGTTAAAGCAGCCCAGAGAGGGCCCATCAGGCACCCACGGGTGCTCTCGGTGCTCCCGTGGCTTAGCCCTGAAATGGATCTGCCAAGGCATGTTCTCCAGCCCCATCTGTAGCTGAGCTGCTCCCTCTGCCTATTTTTATATGTTTTTTTAGCTTTTAATTACAGTGCCAAGGGCTGGCCCGGAAAGGGTAAAAACGCTCATGCACCAGTGTTCTTTGAGGCGTTGGGTGCTGGGGCAGGGCTCTCCTTCCCAGCCAGGGAACCCTCCTGCCTGCCTGCTCGCTGCTGGAATCCAAACCCCCCCACCTCCCCTGGGGCTGGCCCCACTGGCCTTGGTGCCCCTCCAGCCTCCCCAGCCACGAGCTGGGCATCAGGAGTGCATCGTACGAGCAGCGCCGACCAGCCCTGCGGTGTTTGTGTAGGAAATCCAAACGTTGCACAGAGCCTGGGCTCGGACAGCTGGTCTCTGTTAGGATCTTAAGGCTCATTTCCCTTTTTTTTTGAATGGCAGTGCTAAGCTCTGGGGAAATTTTTCCTTTCTTTTTTTTTCCTCCCTCAGCCACATGAATGGAGCGCTCCGAAGTGTTTGTGAATGGAGGGTGGTGCCTGCTCAGGGACTGGAGGGTTTTTTTTATTTTTTTTCTCAATGAATAACCAGACCCCATTGTACGGCTGGCGGAAAAACAACTCGCTCCAACAACACGGAGCCTGTTTGGGAGGACCATGCCCGCGATAGGCAGCTGGAGCCCTTCCAAAGCCGGGTCCCCTTTGCTTTCCCGTGGCTTGTGGGGCGCCTGGACTCTGCCGCCGCTGTGCCGGCCCCCTGTTAAGGCTGGAAATGCTGAGAGCGGCAAAACCTCGCTGGGGAGGGGGGGAAGGAGGAGGAGGAGTGGGATAAATCCGGCCTGGGAGCCAGTGGAAGGCATGTGGGGGGCTGTGCTGGCTCAGCACTGGCCTTTGTGTTTCAGATCCTTCTCGGGGGGCTTTGATGCCCTTGGTGCCAGCTGTGCTGGGCCCTTCTGAGGAAGGGGGGACGGGTAGAGAGGGGCGTCAGCAGCTTTTTAGAGGGTTTGACAAATTAGGGGAGCAGCTAATTACCTGGCAAGCTGTGAACAGTTGTCCTGGAGCTACTCCTCTCCAGTGTAGCTGGGCTGTGTTTAGGCTTCACATGAAGCTAATACTCCACTTCCGATTAGTCTTGGCTCTCCTCTGAGGCACTATTTAAGTGCAGAGCTCTGAGGCATTTTCCCTTTCCTAGAGCGCCTGCTTTTAGAAATTAATTAGCTTAAGCGTATATTACTCAGTTTATTTATAGGAAGTGGGCTTGGGAGTGGGTGATGAGGATTTGGGTGTTTAATGGGATGTTTGTCACTCGAGCTTGTGCAGTTGTGGGACCCTGGGGCTGAGTCCCTTTGGAGCACCTCAGCTGGGGGAAGGTGGATCCCCTTTACTGACTGTCTGGAAGCTGGGTATGCACCTGTGAGGACAAGGGGGTTGCTGTGTCCTGTTTATGGGCTTTTGGAGCTCCAGTCTGTCAGGCCCCCACATTGCTTGCTCCACAGCTTGAGGAGGCAGCCTCTGCCTGTGGAGCTTGGGCTCAGCTCCGCTTGCTGAGGGGCTTTTAGCCTTGCCACAGCAATGTGTCTCATCCCTGGCTGTTGTCGAGCTGCCTGTTCCCCTCTCACAGCCCTAGCTCTTGGATCCCAATGGGGAGCAACTGCCCCTCTGTGAGCAATATCCTGGGCTGCTGTGCCTGTCGCAGTTCTGCCCTCCCCTGCCACCCCAGCTCCCTCCTGTGCCAATGTTGGGGTCTGCTGGGGCACCATCCTGTCCTGGCTCAGTTGCCTGATGCTCCTGGGGTGTACTTCAGCACCTGATTGCCAAGCAAAGAGCCCTCAGGCAGATGCTCCCAGGGGTGATGTTCCCATGGCTCTCTCCGATGTGAGTGAGCCTGTACCCTCCTTGGTCTCCTTGCAGTGGTCCTGCACGCCCCACCTCCGGCAAAGATCAAGCGGGAGCTGCCCAGCCCGTCCTCGGAGCTGTCGTCCTGCAGCCACGAGCAGGCTCTCTGTGCTGGCTATGGGGACAAGTGCCTCTACAACTGTTGGTAGGTAGCACGGGGACCACTCCCTGCCACCCCCGCCCCCCGGCAGTGTCCCCGTTGGTGTCACCATCAGCCCCTGTGCCATCTCCCTTTGGCAGTGCCTATGACAGGAAACCTCCCGCCGGGTTCAAGCCATTAACGCCGCCTGCCACGCCGGTGTCCCCTGCGCACCCCGGAGCGGCCCTGCCACCACCACCACCACCGGGCCCCCCGGCCCCCCACGTGCTGCAGGAGCCCCGGCAGCAGCAGCAGCAGCAGCCCCCCTTCGCTGTGCCGCGGCCTCCACACCCGCCCATGCACATGCCAAAGATGATGTCGGAGAACCAATACCCCACAGAGCACAGGTGAGGTGTTCCCCAGCCCAGCGGCCACTGGGGTCCTCTGGGGGTTTGTGAGCACTCCTGGGGTGGGTCAGTGACCCCAAGCTGGGGGGATGCCTGTCCCTTTTTTGTACCCATGCTGTGGTGGCAGACAGTGGGCCAGATGTTGCTGCCTGGGGTCCCATGTGGCAAAACTTGCTACTTCCTACTGGCATCTTGCAGCCCTTTCTCCTGCTGATGGGGGACTGCTCCTCCCAGCCCGCTGGAACACCAGCAGAGCATTTGCCTCTCCCTCCGGAAAGGTGAGGGAGGTGGAGGCTGCATCCTGCATCTGCCCCATGGCCAGTTGGTGATGGTGCTGAGTCAGGGTTCTGCTCTCCTAATTCCCATGCACTGCAGCTGTGCCCTCAAGCTGAGCCCCACCGGGATGGGGAGCTGTGACCTTCCCTGTGCACTGCTAGGCTGAGGATGGGTCCTGAGTTCCCCTGTGTATCTCATGGCATCACCATGATTTTGGGGTCTGTGGAGGGAGACCCCTGCTCCCTCCTTCCTCTTCAAGCTGTGGCTTCATCCCACATCCCTCCCACAGCCCTGGACGCTTTTCCAGTCCCCACCCTCACCACGGGTTTACTCTCATGAGTGCTCTCAGTAGGTACCACGGCGCAGGTCACAGGGGACCTCTTGCTTTGCTTGTGGCCTCTGGATGCCCTTTTTTGTGACAGCCACTGTAGATGTGGCCCTCTGGCAAAGACCACGCAGTAGGGCCATGGAAACCCTTGCAAAGTGCCCACGGTGGGTGAGCATCCCTCCCCAACCAAGCAGAGCTCTGGGTGACCTTAGAGCTATGCAGGGGGGCTAGCTGCGACCCCTTGGGAAGCACCGTGCCAGCACAGGGCTTGGGTTTCATTCAGGAAGGGCAGAGGGACACAGATCGGAAATGGAGTAATCCCAGCCCGGCAGCTGGGAGAGCTCTGGTTACAAAGCCAAATGGTCCAAGGCCAGCTGAGAGGAGCCAGCACGGAGTTCCGAGATCGCCTTTCAAGG
This sequence comes from Campylorhamphus procurvoides, assembly GCA_013396655.1. Lineage (NCBI taxonomy): Eukaryota > Metazoa > Chordata > Aves > Passeriformes > Dendrocolaptidae > Campylorhamphus > Campylorhamphus procurvoides. Next base: position 133,197 of record WBMV01002489.1, read on the forward strand.
TGCCGGAGGACGAGGGGATGTGGCAGCACTCCCTCGAGATGCTCCCTCATCCATGACCTCCAGCAGGGACCGTGCTGTGGCTCTGACCAGTGGTGGCAGCACCGTGGAGCCGAAAATAGTGCTCCCTGCTGTCGAGTTCAAGGTTTAATCCCAGCTGTGCAGGCGGATTAGCAACCGGTTGGAGCTGCAGAGTGGATTTGGCTTTGCGTAAGCGCCCACCCATGTGCAGTACCCCCTGGCCCTGCAGTGCTGCCCCTCACCCTGAGGGCAGATTTTACTGATTCACAGAGATAGGGCTGTTGTGAGCTGGATTTTTGGTTCCTTTTCTCATTGCTTTCCTGGTATCGGAAGCCCAGACTGCTTTTCTCTGATGGCCCGTGTGCTATCCTGCCCCTCCAGCATAGGGCCCCAGCACTTGGAAGGGGATGGGGCTCCTCAGCACCACAGTGGTCCTCATGGGATGAGCCCCTGTGGTGGCCACGCTCCTGAGGGACCATCCCCAGCCTGCTGTGGGCACACCCAGGCTGAAGACACCCAGCTATCAATGCAGCTCTGGTCTGGAATGGGAGCTGGTGGCAGGGCTTGCCCCCACTGCACAGTGATGCCGTGTCCTTTCCCCCCAGGTTTCAGAGGCAGCTGTCTGAGCCCTGCCACCCCTTCCCACCGCAGCCTGGGGTCCCGGGGGACAGTCGCCCCGTCTACCACCGGCAGCTGTCGGAGCCCCTGGGCCCGGCCGCCTCCCGCCCCCCTCAGGGATTCAAGCAGGAGTACCACGACCCGCTCTACGAGCCCGGGGGCCCTGGCCTGTCTGGCCCCCCTGGCCACGGCTTCCAGCCACCCATGGGCATCAAACAGGAACCCCGGGACTACTGCATTGACTCAGGTGGGTGTGAGTTGAGGGGTGGCAGAGTCCTGGGTGGGGTTCACACCAGTGACATCTAGAGGAGCAGAGCATCTCTGCCATCAGCGTGGTGCGTGCTCTTGGAATTCCTGTAGTCCTGGGATACTGCTTGGCTTTTTCCTTCCTCTTCCTTTTCCAAAGCCAGAGGACAGAACAGGCATTCACCCAATGCTGTGTGGTGTGGTCAGTGCCATAGCCATGGGCTGGGGTGCCTCATGGCACCCAGTGGGTCCCCCTGCAACCCTAGCTTTGGGCAAGCTGGGATTGCTGACTGCTGGACCCCACCAGCATCACGGAAAAATCCTCTAATCGCCTTAGGACCTAAAAATATCCCAACCTCGGGATGGAGAGTGGCACGGCCGAGCAGATGGTAGGGGAGGCGTGGCGGTGCTTCCCTTCCCGTGGGGCCTGTGAAAACCCCAGCTAACTCAGCCCTTCCTCCAGTATTCATTGCAGTACCACCCCAAATCACACTGGGTTTTTCCCCAGTGTTGAGAGTGGACACGGTGGACCAGGGGGCACGGGGAGGAGGGGAAAAAAAAGGCCTGGACTTTGCTGCAGGACATGCTAGGGGTAGAAAATGGGCTGCCAAATTCTTGGTGGGACCCACAGGACTTATACCCTTAATGTCACCTTCATCTCCCTCGCAGAAGTGCCTAACTGCCAGTCCTCGTACCTGCGGGGAAACGTCTTCCCCAGCAGCCATGACGGTGAGTGACCCCCCACACCTCCCCCTGTTCATGGCATCCCTGGTGGGTCCCATCCCACCCCTCTTTTGGGGCAGGCAGTACCCTCCAGGAGGCCATCAGAGCTTCTGGGAACCCCGAAAACCCCCACAAGAGCACCGTGGTGCTTGTAAGAGCTGCATGCATTGGCACCAGCACTAAAAGCAGCCCCTGTGAGTGTGCCATAAGGGCACGGCAGTGCTGTGTAATCTGGGATAATGTGCCTGATAGAGCTGCTAAGAGGGTTTTGGTTCCACCAGCTTCTCACAGTGAGCTGCACAGTGCTCAGCCACTGAAATAACTGGGGACAAGTCTGCTCCTGGATCTGGGAACGGGGTCTGGGCTGGGTTGGGCCAAGCTGGGGTGTTTCGGGGTCCAGTCAGAGTGGTGGAGAAGCCCTGTGCTCACAGAGGGTCTTTTCTTCATAGGATTTTCATATGAAAAGGACACACGATTGTATTTTGATGACACATGCGTGGTACCAGAGAGACTGGAGGGTAAGCATCTGGTCCCAGAGGAGGCCTGCAAGGGGACCAGGGGTCGTGGAAGGAGATGTGGGGATGCTGGGGTCCAGTGTCTGTCTTTTAAAGCCAAGCAATGCTGGTCCAGTGCTCTTAAGAGCTGCTGAACATCATCCCCCACAGCAGCTTGGCGTCATTGCCATGCCCATCTCAGTCCCTGCCACCTCCCTGCCTGCAGCACCATCCCCAGCACCTCTCCCCTCTCCCCCGCCATGGCCTGATCCTGCTCAGATGTCCCAGCACAGGGGTGACCCCAGGGTTGCTCAGTGAGGTGACACAGTCTGGGAGAGGGGCAGAGCCGGGCTGTTTAACCAGGTGTGTCTGTGTGGGCAGGTAAAGTGAAACAGGAGCCCACCCTGTACCGCGAGGGCCCTCCTTACCAGCGCCGTGGGTCCCTGCAGCTCTGGCAGTTCCTCGTGACCCTCCTGGATGACCCTGCCAATGCCCACTTCATCGCCTGGACTGGCCGGGGCATGGAGTTCAAGCTGATTGAGCCTGAGGAGGTATGAGAAGTGGTCCTGTGCTGAAGCTGGGGAGTGGCTGTGAGGGAGGCAGAAGGGGGCTGAATCCTCCCCATGCCAGCAGCATGTTCATGCTTGCACTTGAAGTGAGACACATGTCTTTACTCTCCAGGTAGCTGTAGAAATTTGCCTTTAATCTCTTCCTCTACCTCTTGGTGCGGCACGTGCCAGCTTCTGAAGCTGCCCCTGGTCACCTGATGCAGTTGTGTCGCCTCTGCCAAGGCCCCACTCCTTCCCAAACCCCTCCTTCCCATGGGTTTCTGGGTTTCCAGCAGGGGCTCTGTGCTGGGGCACTGCTGTGCCCGAGCCACGCGGCTCCACAGGAGGGTGACACAGAGGAATAAGCTGTTTGGGGAGTAATTGAAAGCAGCTGTGGCAAGCACAGAGCTGGGCATTGTGGGTAATTACCCATAATGTCTCTTAGGCTGTGCATGGAAATTGTGGGGTTTTGGAAGCGGCTTTTTTGGCAGGCTCTCCCTAATCAAATGGCTTTGGATTCCGCTCCCAGTTTGGAGATGGCTGCGTGGTGGCAGCTGGAGTGTTGGTAATGCCAGGCAGGGCACTGCTCCTGGAGCGTGGTGATGCCTCCACCCCTGGCTGCTTCAGCTCTCTGAAACAAGCCCCTGGCCTGCATTTTTGTGGTGATTTCCTGTGACAGTCCGTGTCCAAGCCCTGGCTGGAGCCCTGATGGCTGTCACCCCTCTCCCCACAGGTAGCACGGCGCTGGGGCATCCAGAAGAACCGGCCAGCCATGAACTATGACAAGCTCAGCCGCTCCCTGCGCTACTATTACGAGAAAGGCATCATGCAGAAGGTGAGGGAGCCCCCGTGCCACCCCACAATGGGGTGTTGTGACTGTCCCCTGCTGTCACTGTGGCATCCCAGGCGGCAGCAGGAGTGGGGCTAGCTCTGGTGCTGGGTGTGCAGTGCTCCCCAGGCGCAGGGCAGAGGTTCAGGGCAGCTCTGACACCCTCCCTTCTCCTCCTCACAGGTGGCTGGCGAGCGGTACGTCTATAAATTCGTCTGTGACCCCGATGCCCTCTTTTCCATGGCCTATCCTGACAACCAGCGCCCCTTCCTGAAGACAGAGCCCGAGTGCCCGGTGCCGGAGGAGGAGACGGTGCCACTGACACACTTCGAGGACAGCCCAGCATTCCTCCTGGAGATGGATCCCTGTGGCAGCCTTCCCTACGCGGAGGGCTTCGCCTACTGACTCGGGCGGCCGGCAGAGCCATCGGCACTAGCGCATCCACCGGGGGCAAACGTGGTTTTCTAAAGAGTATTTTTGGCTGTTCATGAGGATAAACAAACAAACAAACAAAAAAAAGAAACAAAACAACAAACCGCATGGGTGCACACACAGATTGGAGGGATCTAAAATACCCCATTGTGTGTCACCACCGAGTTCCCACCCTTCCTGTCCAAGGGCTAGTGCACAGGACTGCCCGTGGCCGGCACCTCCTGCCACACATCAGCGGGATGATGTTTTGGGGCGCCGGGAGCCTAAAGTTGCAGTGTCTGCCCCGGGCTCTGGCTCTGGCAGTGCCCCCAGGACTGGGCTGCGTGGCCACCGAGCCAGTTGTCACGACAATCTGCTTTGCATCGAGCACAATCCGCGTAGCTGCCTTGTGTGGTGGAAAGGGCTTTGATTTGCACAGAGAGGAGGGATGCAGAGGGGGCCGCCTCGGCCAGCACCCCGGGGCTGATGTGTGCAGCATCCTACCCCAACCCTGAGAAGCCTTCTGCCTTCCTCCCAAACCTCCTTCCTCATATAACCTGTTATTCCCATATAATCCACTGCGTTCTCTCCGTGCCCCCCTCGACCCTCCCCAGCTCCAGCTGTGGGCCAGGGGTTGCATTTTGGGGAAGGAGACACTGACACTAACTCCCTCCTTGTGTTGGGTTTTGGGGGTTTTTTTGTTGTTTCTTTGGGGGTTGGTTTTTTTGTTTTGTTTTTTTTTGGGGGGGTTGTTTCTTTTTGATGTTTTAGGACAATAAGAAACGTTTCTAAACTGATTTTTTGTAGATTTTTTTGTATTTTAAGGCAAAGCTCTTTTTTGCAGCCCGGCTGCTGTTCCCAAAGCCCCTGGGGCCACCCCCATGGCTTTCCCAGTGGCACGCTTGCAGGGGCAGCCCTCCATGCCTGCGGCTCCCTGGGCTGGCTGCCGAAGGATCTGGTCCACTCCATTTCACTTCTCCAGTCCTCTTTCCCAGGGGAGCCGGGGCTGACCCTCAGTGCTGGCTCAGCTGTGCTCCCCCTGCTCAGCATGGCCTCAGAGCTGGGCTGCAAGGCTGAGGTGGGCAGGGATGGGGGTCCCCCACCTCCCTCCCTGGGTACCCCACCTCTCTCCAGCTCCCCCCTCCCTGCTGCACCTCCTAACACTCGTCCACCACTCATATATCCATACCTCCCTCCCCTGCACCAGGCTACATGTTTTCGTTGTAAATGCTGTATAGGAAATTTTTTTCTTCTTTAGGTAGCTTCGGTTGAACTTTTTTTGGTTTGTTTTTTTTTTTTTGGTTTTTTTTTTGATCTGATTCATTCTTTTTTTGGGGAAGTATGAAGATTAACTCCACGAAGACTCGGTTGCTCTCCCCATGGTGGCTGCAGTGGTCTGTACCCATGGGGAGCATTCGGTTTTTGGGAACCCCACCTTGGGGGACAGGATTTTAACCATTTGCTCAGTGTGGCAGGTCTGCAGTGCAGAAGGGGTTAATCTGAGGACTGGTTTGAAGTATCTTTACTCGAGCAGGGCTATGTATCTCCTGCAAAGCTGCATTACATTCTGTACTGTGTACAATAAAGGATCTTGCTTCATGTTCCTCCCAGACTGCCTGGGCTCCTGCTTTGCCTGCACTGTGGGATGGGTCCCGGACTGGGAGGGAGCTCCTGGATGTGCTTGTGGGGTCTGAGTGGTCCAGGGTACAAGTCATCACTTGGGACCTCCAGGGCTGTGTCTGGAGCTGGAACACAGCAGGGCTGCCCTCTCCCCAGTTCTGGGTTTGTTGCTCCTGGGTCTGGATGCTGCCATGACTTTCACAAAGCCACATCCAGTGAGAGGATCCATCTGGAATGGGGGTGGCTTCTCGTCAGTGAGGTGCAATCTAATATTGCTTCTTCCCCAGGGTTTCTCAGTTAGTGGGTCCTTCACTTTCCCCTGGAAACCCAAGCCTCTGCCATTAGGCAGAGCTAAAGCTGGTGGGGACGTCTCAGGGAAGCCCCTCCAGGAGTTCCTGGTAGCAGTCCCCCAGCACTTTATGGCTCCATTTCTAGGCTGGAAAAAATCCAGGGTTTGCAAAAAGCTGAAGGAGGTGGGTGAAGGGAAGGGCTGCTCTGTGGATTCAGTTAAAGGGTCTGTGTTTCCCCTGATGTGCTGAAGAAAAGCTCAAATACCCCAGAATTGTCCAGTCCCGTTGGCCTCAATTTCAGCTGGGCTAACCCAGAGTGTCCACTGGCCCCCAGCCTGTCCTATGCAGGGTGGTGGGCTGATGCTGGTGGAGATACTCTGACAGCTCAGCTCTTGCAGGTTTTTATGGCCCAGCCAACCCCCATCCTTAGATATGGCAGTGGAGAGATGGAATGTCCTTATGTGCCTTGATGCTCTTTATCCACCTCACCTAGATCCACTCCTGGCCACCAGCCACATTGCTAATGGGTCCTTGAGCTGCTCTTTTTCCATTGTGCCTCAAATATTGGGCTGAGCAGAGAACTGTGGCTGTCCCCCAGCCCAGGCAGAGAAAAGCAGGATCTCAAAACACCCAGCAAAACCAATTCATCTGGCATGAAGCCTTCCAGGAGCTAAATCAGCTTCTCAGCCCCAGGAGACATCTCCTTGCACTCCCTAGTTTGCTCCATGCCAGCCTCCCAGTTTTATTTTCCACAGAGCTCTGTCCTCTGCCCAAGACAGAAAAAGCCAGGTGATCTGAGCTCCAGACAGCACTTGGTAATCCCACCTCGATGGGGATTTCAGCAGACTGAGTCCTGGTGCTCAGGATGGAGCAAGGGGAAAACGGGGCCACCGGCAGCGCAGCCGGCAGACAGATGGCTCAGGGCGACAGGACCTCAGCCTGGTGCTCAGCAAGTGTGTGGGACCATTAGGGATGGTGAGGATGAGCAGATGAGGCAAAGCCTTCATTCAGCATTTTGTCACACCAAAGGGTTTGATGCTGTGCTGGCTTTTACATACTTGGGACACCAAGAATTTGCTCCTCCTTTGATTCTGCTGCACATTATATAATATATAATGATATAATGTGGGTACATGGTCCCATTCATCCCCATCCTGAGGGTGAGGGACAAGCCACAGCTGCTCCATGTCCTGCCTGCACCTCCCAGGGATGGGGACAAGAGCTCCCAGGCAGTGCAGAGGCTGGACTAGCATTTGTCAGGAGTTGGGGAGATGGAGGGGAAAGAGGTGGGAAAGCTTCCCTGCTTCCTGCACACCTCCTGCCCCATCAGATGCTGCTCCCGGGCACAGGGATGTGCCCTCCTCAGCCATGCTTCAGTGTGTGGTGGGCTGGGGAGCACTGCCACAACAACCACCACTTCTAGGACCAGGAACAGCTGGGACCACTGCTACTCCATCCCCAGGATCAGCCACTTTGGTCCCCTCCTCACACACCCCAGCACTGTCTGCATCCTGCCTTCCTCCTGCTCCTCCTGGCTGCTGGAGAAGACAAAGAGTGAGCAGAAAGGATGGTGAAGGATGAAACAGCATTTTGGGGAGGATTGCAGCCATCCAGACTGGGCAAAGCGCTGGTGCTGGTGTCCAGCCCTGTCTCCAGCTCTCCAGCTCACAGCTCCCATCTCTGTACAGTCCATGTGGTAATGAGCCCATCGGTTATTCAGGGGGAACAACAATCTGTGACACCGTGTAGGAAGACAATAAAATGGCAGCTGGTATTGAATGGGGACAAATGTGCTGAGTTTTATTTTCTTCTCTTCACTGTCTTATAATGTGCCCCAAGCTATCCCTTCCCTGGGATGAGAGCTCAGAGTCACCAGCTAGTCCAAGAGCTGTTTGAACAAGAGGTGCAGGTTAAAAATCATTTGGGAAAGAGGAGTGTATGAAAGGGAGAACATCATTATGACCCTCCAAACATCCATAATTCAGGGAGTGCATTTCTGCTCTCCCTGTCTTGGAAGCATATAGCTGGACTGGAAAGCATTCAAAAAGCAATGGAGACAGCCAAAGGTCTGCTATGGCTCTTACATGGGAACGTATAAATAATCGGGCACTTCCGACTGGAGCAGGATTTGTGGCTCAGAGGCTTCATATTTAATAGCACATGGTGGAGTTTTCCATCACTGACTGGAAGAGCATTTTTGGGAAGAATTACTGCCCAGGCAGTTTGTTCTTATGGCAGGGCAGACAAACCCAGGGCTGAGCCTAGATGTGCCCTGGGGTCCAGCAGAGGCAGGGAGACATAGCTCCCACCAGTCCCCTTGACTGTCATCAAGGCTTCATGCCTATGCTTTGCCTCTGGTGCTACCAGGGAGGTAGGTCACGTCACAGCAATCCCTCTTTTCCCCAGCTCTTCAAACACTTGATGTTTTCAATAAGTGGGCTGATTTGGCTCTTATTTACCTGCAGCAACGTGAGTGGCTGCTCGTGTGGCATCAACTTCCATATGGGTTTGGGCTGGTGAGTAAGGAAAAGGAGAGAGATCTCCCCACCCAAGGGTGTGCAGGGCACCCATCTCCCTTCCCACAGATCTGGCATCCTCTACTGCTCCTGGCTGCCACAGGTTTTGTGGTGGCACATCTGGAGAGGCCTTCGGTATCCAAGATGTGGTTCAGTTCATAGCCACAGGCCAGAGCACTCTGTGGCAGAGAGGACTCCGCTCCCAGCCTGTGTCTTAGGGCTTCTTCCTGCTTTGAGATGACTTTTCTGGAAGATGTGGCACCAAGCCTCCCGTTCCTGGGCAGGCTGTAAGTACTGACCACACCTTCTCCTGTGCTCCCACTGAGAAGAGAGCCAGGACTCCAGTAACACCCCGGAGCCTTGGAGGGCTCCAGCACTGAGCTCCCAGCCGCTCACAAGGCACTCACACAGGAATAAGCCTCTAAGTAGCTTCTGAAACCATGAGCCAATTGCTGCATTAAAGGCTCTTGGCGTCACAGGGGAGGCTCCAGCATCCTCTTATCATTAACTGTGCCAGTAACTGTTGGTGTTATTCCTGTGTTCCATAGGGACCCATGGACTATTCCCAAACACAGGAGTAATCCTGAGGAAGGTGTTGCAGCCCATGGCAGGCAGGAAGAACTGGGTGGTCTTTAAGGTCCCTTCCAATCCAAATCATTCTAGGATTCTATGATTTCTTGGCTGCTTTTTGGAGAGGCAAGCAAAAGGACCCCAGAGGCTCAGATTTTGGAAGGGGGATGCCCTCACCTCATTGCAGAAGGAGCAAGTTAGGGTTACATCCCTGCTGGATTGAAGGTCTGGGTGCTCACCTGACTGGGTGCTCCCTACGTCTGGGATGGGATCCTGGGCAGGGGTCAGCCAAAGGATGGGCAAGACAGGGAAGAAGATGCAATAGCAGGGTTTATTCCAGCTGGCAATGGAGCCATGGTGAGGGACAGACCTGCGGACTTGTCTGGAGTACAAGTGATCAGGCAGAGCACCTCATTTTGAAGGCTTTTTTGTATAATATGAACAAAACCAAGCCAGAGGGAACAGGCAGCAACTCCCACAAGCTCCCACAGTACTGGGCCAGCACACGTGTATCCCTGCATCCCAAGCTCATCGTCCATTCTCTTGCCATGGGCTTTACTGGGACTCATGGAACGATCTGATAAAAGGTCTTNCCCCTGCATCCCAAGCTAATCATCCATTCTCTTGCTATAAACTTTCCTGATAAAAGGTCTTCAACTGACAAGCCCTCTACCAGCACCCTTGGGCCTGGCACCCTCTGAAGGCTGTTCCCCTTTTTCCCTGCAAGGATATAAGAGGATTTGCCAAGCCTGACCTGCACCCAGACTTGCAGGAACCTCTTTTAAAAAATCACATCTTGGTTTCTTGACCGCCTTGGACCCAGGAGAGGGCAGCAGCAGCCCAGACTGCAGGCTCAGCTACCCTTTCTTCAGCTCCCCTTCATCTCCTAAGCTGTGCAGAGACAGCTGAGAAAGAAAAACAATACATGGGAAAAGGAAACGAAGAGCAAAACCCCAGTGGGCAGGCAAGTGGTGCTCTCCCAGCTTCAGAACTGTTTTCTTTCAGGGTGGGAGTGGGAAGAGAAGTCTTTGAAAACAAACTGGATTGCCAGGGCTTTCCATGGCAATCTTTCATTCTTTTGGTAGCAGTGATCCCTACAGATGCTTGTCATGGCACCCAAATGTAAGGTGGTGATGCTGGGGATGTTTCTTATAAAGGTGGGAGGTAAGTACAGGTGACAACATACACTGCATGCCCCTCATGCTGCTGCAGGGATGCTAAAATCCCAGGAGATCCTGCTCTGGAGCTCTCATGGCTTCACTCAGAGCACTCCAGGGGGATGAAACATGATTACCAGTGCTCCGTAAGCACTGTGGCAAACCTTGCCCTTGCTAAGTTTGCTGTCCCTGAAGGGACAGGAAAAGGAAGGCTGGAAACAGGGCAAGTCTCTACTTCTCCCCCTTGGAACCTCAACCACAGGCTCCCCCTCATCCCAGTAATTCAGGTATTACTGCAGAATACCACGTAACTCTCGCTGCCCATTTCCACTGGCAGCTCCACTGGAGTAGGCCAACATCCCCTTTGCAGCCGTGACCTTCCCACCCAGCCACGCTGGCAGCCCCCTCCTGCCTCTCCTGGATGAGCTCACCAGGATGAGTCACAGAGCAGGTGAGTGGGAGGATGACATCCTTACAGCCCCACTGAATTCCTGGCCACCTGCTTGAGCGGCACGGTGAGGAGCCAGCTCGGGTTTTGCTGCAGGCAGTTCCATTTCTGCCTGCTTTGGCCTGCCCTGTGGCACATGGGCAACAGTGTGCCCTGCTCCTGGCTCAGAGCATACTGCTGAGCCCACAGCCATGTGGGCCCTGCTCTTTTTTCTCTTTTTTTCTTTTTAAGATCACACCCTCTGAAATCACAGAAGTGCACAGTTATTGCTTACCAAGGCTGTTCTCCTGAAATGAGTCATGAAAGAAGGAGCTTTGTCACTCTGCCAGACACAGCCTGGCTGCTTCTCTAAATGGAACAGCACCAGAGAACAGACTGTGGCTCCCTTTGGGCAGCACCCGGGTGTTACCACCTCTACCCAGAGCGTGGACAGAGAGTCTCCTGCATTATTCCCACCTCTGCAGATGGCCAGCCCTTTTCACCCCATTTTTGGGTGAAGCCCTGCATGGTGTGTTGACACCTTGGTGACACTGTTTTGTACCAGACTAGCAGCTTGTTTGGGGAGCTGTGTCCACAGCTTCTGCAAAACAGGGCTTTTATTCAGGAAACTACTCAGTCAAAGTGTTGCATCATCCATCCATCCATCCATCCATCCATCCATCCATCCATCCATCCATCCATCCATCCATCCATCCCTCCCTCCGTCCCTCCCTCCCTGGTGGCACCAGGGCAGATGAGGGGCTGTGGAATGAAGGAGCAGCACCACCATCTCCACATGTGATACTGTACAGTATTGAGAAACACTAAAAAAATCACAGCCAAGGTTTGAACCTCCAAAGGCCACCAGATTTATCCACTACCTACAGCTCGGCTTTCTTTTTCCCCCTGAAATGACATCTCATGTCCTAAGTGAAGAAAAATGGTGTATTCTTGGTGCTCGAGAATACACCAACCCACGATATCAGGTATCTTACTGCAATTTGGAGTTTGGTTCCTTACCCTGAGGTTTTGGACTCCTCCTTCCCAGCAGGAAAGGTGGCATTCTTCTGAAATCAGTACCAGAGGCAGGGGACAGGTCTTTTAGAAGTGCCTCATGTGTCTCATGAGGGACTAAGTGCACTTGTTAAGCCAGCGCTGCTTTCCATGACTGTTCTTAGCTCCTTTTGGGTTAGGAAGCTGCCGTAGCCCCAAAATGCAACACTAAGGTACCTCTTGTTCCCCTCCAGCCAGCTGCAGGCAACTCATAAGCAAGCTGCAGACCCCTGAATTTTCTTCATTCTTGTCTCTCCTCTGCAAAGACTCCCCAGCCGAATTTTGGGATGGATCCCCTGGCCTGGATACTGCACACCTGGCTCTCAGCATCCCCTGCAATGAAGCCCTTCCAAGGCCTGCAAGAACTGCATATCCCTCACATGAGGCAGCCCATGAACAACTTTTCCTAAGTCCAGAGGTGTGTTGGCAGCAGCTTTGGGATGAGAGCAGGTATGGCTCCAGTGAGAATTTTTATTTTTATTTTTTAAAAACAATAAAGTAAACAGATTCCATCCATCAGGTGAGAGGATTTGACAAGACCCGGCCTGATTATTCCATTTTCCTTTAAAACTGCTGATCATTCGTGGCACTGCGGAAACACGTCCCAGGCTGCACACCTGCCTGCAAACATGCCCACATAGCTGAGCTTGTCAAAATGAACTCACACCTCTGCCATGGAAGAGACATCAATGGGCAGGATCAGCACGGTGATCATGATTTGAAGCCTGGGGCACTGTATGGTGAAAAGCATTAGGGGTGAAAATAGGCTGGGAAAACCAGCAGAGGTGTGGGAAGGCAGCTGAGAAGCTCTGTGGGCACCACGTTTATCTCACAGTTCCAAAGCTGCTGGGATGGCATCACTGCCCAGAACATCTCCACCACCATCACCACCATCATCACCACCTAGACCTTCTCAGTGCCAAAGGCAGGAGCCCGGTACCAGAGCAACCTTTAGCTGAAATCTGGTGTGCCTGCTGCATGGATCAGCCACAGACAGGCTGTGAAGGAGATGCCCTGCACTCCCACCATGTGCTGCCTCTTGTGACAGAGCTGTCAGCTTGGAGTGGGTTTATTTTTAGCCTGGTTTTCACAGGAAATAAGACTCTAGCAACCAAGCTCCAGGAGGGTTTGGATGGTGCTCTGGGTCACCGGGGGTGACTCTTGGGGATGGTCCTGTGCAGGGCTGACTGTTGGACTAGATGATCCTTCCAACTCAGCATATTCTGTGATTTTGGGACTCTCTGCAGCACCAGCGGCCTCTGATTTTCATCCAACAGGGTTTTTGACTGGCATTGTCTTTTGCTTCTTTCCCAGTGCCACAAATGAGTGCCAGCATCATCACATTCTCCTCTGAGCAGCTTCAACACGTGCCTGGTCCAGCCCCTTGATCTGAGGCTCCCAAGGGGCACGCAAAGCCAGATGGACCCACACAGTCTGAAACTGAGAGCTTGGGCTGAATATTCACAATTTTTTTCCCAAGCATTTAAAACCAGTCTTGTGCTTCATAAGGTAAAGTGAGATAAGGTGGGAGAGAGGGAAAGCAACTGGCTTGTGCTCAGAGGGAGCTGTGCTGTCAGTGATGCCACCAAGGCATCTTCCTTCCCTGCTTGGTCTCTGCTCATGGAATGGGAATGTTCAGCCCTACCCACAGTAGGGGGGCAGGGAGGGCCATGCATATGGCTTGCTTCCTCCAGACAAGTGGCCCAGTGTTCCACTCCCTCAAAGCCTGAGGACATCACTGTCCTTGGAGAAGTCGCTGGAAGTAAATTGAAGGCATTTTGCTAAACATTTCAAGTGAAAGATGTACCAGGATTAAATTCCACTTTTGCTCTAATCCTCAGCTCCCTCTTTGAGGGAAGTGCAGCTTTGCCTCCAGCCCCGGCTGGTGCCTCCATGCTAAATCACTCTGATCCTAAAGTAAACAAAGCTCTTTGAAAAAGGGCAAATGTTTTCTCAGCTGCGCTTCTTCCCTTCAAATGCATGGCTGATTGAAATTTTTATGTCTGCAGACAGAAATATATGCAGTCAACAAATGCTCCTTGCTAAGAAGCTGTCTCCACAAGATAACTGGGTTTTGGAAAGTACACTGTGAATCCATGGGATACTCCTGGACCACACTGCTCCCCTTACAGCGTTCTCTTCCCCTTTCCTTCAGTGCTTTACATTTTATGAACTCCTAAATGAGCTGATTTAAGTCACTGCACATTAATCTTGGCACGTTGACAGCTCAGGCTCCTGGTGTCCTCAAGACATTGTTTCTGCTCAGCCCTGGAGCTGTGTTTGCCGTGGGAGGCAGCAAATAGACACAGCCCTTTGGCATGAGAGTCAGCAGCGACTGGAAGGACCAGAGCCCTGAGGTGGGTGCCAGGCTGCTGTGCCCTGGATGGCTGTGTGCTCCTTCTCCTCCAGCTCCAGCTCTGAACATGGAGCTGAAGTCTAAAACCTTTTTTGCCAGTTCAGATGGCAGAACATCCCACTCAGCTGCCCCACACAGCATTCCCACTGCATCCAGTCTTCACCCGTACAGAAACCTTCAGGGCTGTGAATTAATAAGTCAATACAAGACATTCTACTAACTTATTTGTATTAAACTGTTTGAATATAATCAAAGCTGCTATGCAATTTTGCCAGTCTTGCCCGTGATGTGCTCCAAGGTTTGGGAAGGGCGCCTCGTAATTTAGCTCGAGCTAGTTCCAGCCTCCAGTAGGTTTATTGCTTGCAATAATACACAGTCTGGGCTTGACTCTGTGAACTCATCCCTCTCCCTCAGAGACAAAAGGTAAGCTTGAACATGTAAGAACTTTTAGTAGTGCTGTTCTCCTCCTCCAGTTAAGCCATAAAACCCAAGGGCCCAGACCTTCCAAGCCTCTTTTCCCAGCTTCAAGTAATCTACCATTAGCCACACATCACAGGTTCATGGTGTGCATCAGCCGGTGAGTGCCAGCCACGTGGTCCCAGATCCTGATGGCAGCAGCCTTCCCGCAGTGGCAGAATCTTGGAACACAGCCCTTAGAGCTGGTTGCTCCCTTTCACGTGCCAGCCATGCTTCCTTCTTTTCCACTCTGTACAAATGCAGGCATCAGCCCTGACAAACACACAAACAGTGATGCCCTTCAGGAGAGCACCCAACTCCTCCATATCCACCAGATGATTTGGACAGGGTTGCCTTCTCTGGGGGACAAAACAACCTGCTGGGTCAGGTGGCCATGGTGGTCAAACACCTTTGCCCCGGAGCAATGCCAGTGAACTGAGAGGGAAAGCTGACAGCACAAGGTGAGAGAGTTAGCTGGCAGAAGCTTGCCAGGCTTAAAAAGGGCAGTCTGGCCATTCCTGGCTGAGGAACTGAGAGCAAAGTATGTTCTAACAGCTTAAGAGTGATTTAATTGTTCTTTTGAAGTGCCAAGGAGATCAAAATAAAAGGCTATTTTTGGGGGGGCTTTAATCCCCTTCTTAGATTACCAGAAAATCCAGGCTCAGCTCTGGTGGGAAACGGGAACAAACTGTCCCATGGTCTCGACTGCACAGCCCCCATGTCTGGAGTGAAAAGGCAACACCACAATGCTGAGAAAGCTCCAAGTTCAGCTTTCAGGTGGCTTTATGTTCCCTGGATAGTGTCACATGGCACTGGGAGAGTGGATCTGCACAGCAGGGACCAGCTGCAGAATCTCCAGCAAGTGAAACACTGCAAGGGGCAGCCCTGCCCAGTGGCCCATCCTCTCAGCTCCCACCAGCCCAGAGATGCTGGAGGTCCTTGGTGCTGCCCACAGTCCTCCAGCGTGCAAACCAGTCACCCTTCAGGTGACTGAAAGCGACTCAAGAGCAAACCCAGCATGAGCCACACTCCAGCAGGGGAAGGGAATAGAAAACACACCTTACCTTGCTTAAACACAGAGCTCAACAGGAGCAACAACGAAGGTCACAAGAAAAGGCTAGGAGTGGAAATTTGAAACAACAGGGGATTGCATTTGATACCAGTAGAGATGTATCAGCAAGTCTTCCTGCAGGGATGGAGAAGACAAGCTGGGGTGTTGTCAGCTGGTTTATGGGCAAAGAGATGAAATTTCTCCTCAGTTAAAGCTCTGAAATACACTCGTAAGAAAGCTGGAAATTCCCTTCTCAACTCTATTTTTTTCCTTCTGTGAAAGGGGAAGCTTTTTTTTTTTTCATCTGACCTTGCCTGGACATGGTCTGCATGTCGTGTGATTGACCCAGGGGCACTCTATTTCCCACAGACTCTGCCTGAACATGCAATGCACTTCCAGGTCCCACTGACAGTGTAAAGTTCAATCAAGGATCGCTCTGTTTAGCTGCTCTGGGGGCTCCTAATCCCAGTGGGTCAAAATGTTTAGAGTTAAAGAGGTTACAGGCTTTTCTGAGGGAGTATTTAAACTCCAGCTGTCAAACCACTTGCACAGAAGAAATTTATAGAGCCAGCCAGCAGTACATTAAATTGCTGTTTTCTTGTCATTAATCTAGCAGCATGCATTGTTTCCACATTGTCCTAAGAGCATAATTCATCCGTGGCAAATCTATGCCTATAAAATTATAAATAGCAGACTTAAAAAGAGGATGACAGTGAAGAAATTCAAGGGGCACACACTGACAAGAGCCACATCAAGAAGGCTCTTGGCAAAGCTGTTGAAACGCCTTCGGGGACTAATCTTTTCAGAAACTCGTCTAAAGGACTTGCAATCTGCTTCATATTCAGTTTAACTGTGCATAAACAAAAAAACTCACTTGCAGACTTTGCA
The DNA here is from genome assembly GCA_013396655.1 of Campylorhamphus procurvoides. Classification (NCBI taxonomy): domain Eukaryota; kingdom Metazoa; phylum Chordata; class Aves; order Passeriformes; family Dendrocolaptidae; genus Campylorhamphus; species Campylorhamphus procurvoides. Next base: position 149,468 of record WBMV01002489.1, read on the forward strand.
CATTAAAGGAGAGTTAAAAAAAAAGGCAGTTTTTTCTCAAGGTCTCAAGAACAAGTCTGAAAACGAGGAAGTTTGGTGTTGCAATTTCCTAGGAAAACTCAATCTCACTGTTGCTATTGTTCCATACTTTGGTCTACAATACAGATGCAAGTCTGAGAAATTAAGGGCTTCATGGACAGTTTTCTTTCTGTTTGCAGGAGAAAAACCAGTGCAGGAACACGGCTGACATCTGCTGCAAGACCGAGACCATTTCTTCAGTGGCTTTGGAGAAGGGGAACCTGCTGCCACTGTTTGAGGTGGCAGAGGGGAGGTCCAGCTCAGGCTGTGGTCGACACAAGGTCATGTCCAGCACAGGATAAGCCCTGCTCAAATGCTCGTCATTGAAACTCCCAAGCCAAGACAGCTTTTCTGCTCCCCACCTTTGGGATAAAGAGGGCATTTCTATTGATTGAAGGTAGGTCTGCTACAAAGAGAGAGTGAGGTTGATGCTCACTGGAGGTGGAGGATGGTGGGATAACCCTTACTGGAGCAAGTTCTTCTGAGAACAAAGGAGAACTGAGGTTCAGGTTCCTCCAGGCACTACTCTGACCTTTACATTCCCCACTGCTCTAGTGCACAGGCCCCTCTCCTCTGCAAAACACTGCACAGCCACAAAAACACTCTATGCCATTTCCCCATCTCCATCCAACCCTTTGTCCCTCCTCCTGCTTCTTCCTAGGCATCTCCCCTGCCTCATCTTTTCCCTGTACCTCCAGTCTGATGAGACAACAAGGCAGAAAACAGCTAAAGCTCATCTGGATTTTCTGTGTGCCTAACAGGGTGAGCAGCAGCCACGTGTCCCCATGCAGAGAGGAGGTCTGCCCCCCACCCCTTGTGACTGCTGCCCTTCAGCAAAAGAGGATGAAACAGTGGACTGAAAGGTCACAGTGACAGGGAACAGCCCCCCAAGACCATCTGTGTATAGGTAAGTCTCACTTAGAACATTCACTATGAGGAAAACAGCTTAAAAAAAGATGAAGGCGCCTTTTACTACAAGCAGTTTCCTCAAGCAAATAATTGGAAGCCCTGGGGGAAACAGATGACATGGCTAGTTTGGGTGTTTTCAGTTTTTGATCCTAAAAGAGCATCAGGTTTTCAGTATGGAGAAGCACAATAGTACTGTAGTACTTACTCCAGCACTTGTTTTTTCTTGGTTTCCTTTAACAGCTAAAGAAATGAGACCAAATCCTAGAACCTACACCAATCATTTAAAAGGAAAATGTTTACTGGCATGATAAACAACCAACCCTGCTGTCTCCCATCAGGTAGGACTGGCCAAAAGAGAAGAGGGAATAGAAAAATCACAGAGCCACAGAATTGTTGAGATTGTAAGACGTCTGGAAGCACACCAAAACGCCTAAACATTACAGCTACGACTGAACACAACACACAAATTTGGCTGTGTCATGCTCAGGACTGTCACTTTCCAAATGCAATTCTGTTTCCTTTGTTGTTTATTTAGGTGGCAAGGCTGGTGTTGATGTGGTTATTACAGCAGTGAGAAGGCTCAAAGGATCATCCTTGATCACCAAGTGCAAGATGAGCAAACACACTGTTCAGCCCCGGTGTGTATCTTGCAGGGCCTGGCAAATGCAAGGAGAGAGACAAAAGCCAGAGAAGTCTGAAACTCACTCGAGGGGAGCAAAACCATCTCTCCGTTATTGGCAGTTTCCAGGCCGAGCCTTTGTCTGCTTCTGTAACCCCCTTCCCACCCACACACATTCCTTTCCAGCAATGCTGCTTTATTTGGCTTGTCATTATCTTTCTATTAAATCCATTTAATTGGTGCATTTAACTCTTCCTGTTCCTCAGTAGTTACTCTGATAGCACTATTCTATTGAAAAAGCAGCCATAGCCTTAAGTGTTACATTTCAAAGCAGCATCTAAATGGAGAGAGGTCTTGCCTGTCCAAGTGTCAGGCTGTCCTGCTTCAGCAGCTCCCATACACTCCATAAAACACAAGGTATGATACAGCACGCTGGGCTTGGTGAGTTGTGAAGATATCCAAGTCAAAGTCCCCACAAAACCAATGTATTTTCAGAAATCCAAAATCTACTTTTCCACAGGCTCCATCAGGACAGCATGGCTGTATTCCCTGGCTATGGACTATAGAGCTGTTCGTGCTCCTCTTGCAGACTGGAGGGGATCCATAATGGAGCTGCACCCATAATGGGAACTGTCAGTATAACCCAGCCCAAGCACACAGCTTTGATACGGAATGGGAGGCTCCCTCCTTCTCTTGAGGGCTTTTTTTGGGAGATTGTCAACAGGGAGAGCTTGCTCTTTAAGGTTTGGATCCACAAGACTTGCTTTACTACTGAAAACCTACTTGTAGGCCAAGCTGGCACAGCACCCTTCACTGGGGGTGTAGCACTAGGGCTAAAGCTGCACCCAGTACCCACTAGAGCAGCCAAAAGCTGGAATGTGCAAGGATCTAACTTCTCCACATCCTCTGCTAGGCTTTCTGCTGGTCAGAGCACTACTAACCACTAACAGAGACCCTGCCCACAGATAGCACCCAAAAATCAAGGCTTTCCTTTAATCTCAAACCTCTTTGTCACTCCTGGATGGAAGAGTAAATCCCTCTAAATGTTTGGGAGGGAAATCAGGAAAAAAACACAGTGCCACATGTTCTTAATCCAGAAGGGTTTTTTTCTATGTTCACTGATACACTTTGAGGAGCAAGGCAGGGGGCAGGGTGTCTCAGTGAGGCTTTGGCAGAGAAAAGGCTTCACACCCTTTCCCTGCTGCTGCCAGCAAAGCCCCACAAGTGTCGGTGAAAACAGCACATTTCTGACATGGCAACAACATGGGTTAAATTCCAGGCATGAACTGGGTGAGGTGTAGTTTTAACACGTTAACATGCTCTACCAGAGGAAAAGCTGAAGTATTTTTAGCATGGCTGGAGTGTTTGTCTCTGCACTGTCCTGGCCTTTTTTGGAATTGTTAACTCTGGAAACAAATACAATGACCTGTGTAATAATGAAACACCACCTATTTCTTTTATTGTTTGCCACAAAGACGACTGCAAGTTGCACTTCCAAAGAGATTAAAAGAGAAACACACATCAGCTGCTTTTGTCACAGCTCACCCCCTCACAATGCCAGCCAGTTCACTTACTGTTTCCCTATTTCTGCCCATGCCCCCTGGCCTTTCCTACTCACATGCTTAGCTCTGACAAAATCTTAGTGGAAAACACATTTTTCTTCACAATAAAATTCCATCTGAAGTTGTTGCTTGAAGGCGTTTGCCCCTCTCCTCTCTGAATGGTGTGTGAGGGCTGTAAGAGGGGTCAACAAAACACATGCCACATCATATACAACTGCCTTCTCATCCTGCCCCTCACGTGGCTACTCAGACCAATTTCCAAGACAGGTCTGGGAGAAGCATCTGTTGACAAAGTGATTTTATCCTGTTAAAAACCCACCAGGCTGTGCTGGGGCAGAGCCCAGCAGGTCAGTGAGGGATAAAGGAAACGAAGTTTAAGCACAAATGTAACCACAAGAATTAACACACGGCAATTCTGAGGACTGAAAGGGGAAACAAATTGAGTGAAGGAGGGACACTCAGCCTCTCCTATTTTCTTATCCCACTTCAAATAATGTTCCCTTCCTCCTCCCCTCTGCCTGGCACTAGCATAAGCCTTCAACACAGCTGTAAGAGACAGATATCTGACAGTCCACACCACACACAGCTGCCATCACCATGCCCAGGGCCTGGCAACATCCAGGCCACACATGCAAGTTACCCAGGAAAACAAGGGTCTTGAAAGGATTAATGGTGAGAGAGGCTCCTGTGCCTGCCAAAGGAGACTGTGGTTGATGATCTGCTCTCAGAGCAAGGGAGAGGAGAGCAAGCCTTTTGTTTGTCCCAGTTCTTCTCTTCCTCCTCTTCAGAAATTGCCATGACCCAGCTGGAATTACTTCTCCAGTTACTTCTTGTTGCTTCTGAAGTGGGGGACGAGATGGGGCGGTGAGGCTGCGCTTGGCAACTCAGACTCATCTCTCAGGCAGCAGGACAAAGAAGATGGCCTTGAGGAAGTGACCAAAGCTGCAAACAGCAGCCACGAGCCAGTGGGAGCGAAGGCTGGGGTCAGTATTCACCACACACTTTGTGATGTCTGCCTAAGGAGGAGGGAAGAGAGACCATCAGAGAGAGATGTCCACATCAGCCACCGCTGCAGGCTCTCCCAGCCCCACACCACTGCTGCTGCAGCACCACATGTTTGCTCTGACACTTCTACACACTGGAAGTTATTAAATCAGGCCCAGGAGCCCTGCAAAATACACTCTCCTCACTCCCCATCAACAAGGCAAAGTGACTCCCTTTTCAGCCACCGCTAAGGAAAGAAATGCTACAGGAAAACTGTCCAGCATTTTCCATTTTGGATAGCTAAATTTCTCTCCCTGTTTGAAAGGTCTAGGAAGCTTTGGCAATATCAGCATTCCCATCCTTTTCTGTTAAGCCAGATGCTTCCCAGAGGTTGTCCTGTTTAATATCAGCTCAAGTTGCTTGCACTTTTTCTCTCGCCTTAATGTTTTCTTTGGAAGACATTCAAGCAAGCCAACCCCCAAATTAAATCTCAAGCAATGCGAGCTGTGTGTGTGGAAATATGTGTGCTGGCAGAGATGCCTCCCAGACACGTGGGCCAGATTCAAAGATCACTTGGGCAGCTGGTTTCAAGTGTTAACAAGAAGAGAAGCTGGACTGCAATGAATAAAAAATAACAACAACCCAGCAAATTGATGAAGACAGGCTCTCAGCTGGCACAGGGTGGAGGAAGTGTAAAATATGCAGAGTGTAAAGTGAACAGGACACAGGTAGAGAGAAAATGAAATTTTTATGGTGAAGGAATCTAAATCAGAAGCTCTGCCAGTGATACAACTGAGTTGTGGTTAAACTCCAGCCTAGCACAAGGAGATGTGGACTGTGGTTGTGTAACACAGGGTGCAGACTCTCAACCCTGAGATGTTCATCCCCAAAACAGGACAGGAAAGATGTGAACACTCCAAGAATCTTCTCCAGCCCTTCTGCCTGTGCTGAAGACATGGGTGAGCCTCACCTGACCAGCTCTGATCATCATCAGAAGGCAAAAGGAGGCTGAGGGGACAAATCACAGTGTCTGTTCAATGAGCACAGCCGCACTAACAGACCCCACCATCACCTCCAGATCAAAGCTCTGCTGACAGCAGCCTCCCACGGGCTCCAGCAGTTCCTCCCTCACAGTGTCTGCAAGGCTGGCACACTGCTCTTCCCTGCACCACTGATCTCCTGGACACATCGGGAGATGCTGAGCCCACGAATCACTGACAAGCAGAGACTGCAGGAGCAATGAACACAGGCACGTCAGGAGGAGAAGAAACACGATGACAGGAGGAAGCTGAGTCAGCACAAGGTGTGGAAATGCTGCTAAATTACAGCTAAAAAAACCACAAGCAAAAGTAGCATGCAGCCCAGATAACTAACAGAAGATGCTGCAAGGTGGTACTGGTGGTTTTAGGTACTTTATCTGTATTGTGGAGGAAAGTAAAGTGGGTCTTCCTGAATACCTTCATCCATGGCTTAGCACACTCACCCTATTTGCATTTGAAAAAAGTCTGAACTGATTCAGCCTGATCAATTTGAGCGACCTGCACCATGTTATGTTTAAAACAAGGATGTGCCAAGCTGTCCCTTTAGCTGAGAGAAGTCACCACGATGTTATGGTACCTGATCCATGAGAAACATAAGCTCTGAAGAGCTTTAGTGCCTCATGTGAGCCAGTACAAGGCCCAAATATGCAGCTTGCAGAGGGTTAACTGCCAGATGAGAAAATGCAAGCTCCTTAAAGCCATGCTATGTTCTCCCAGACAATGAGCTCACTGCTCTAACTAAGAGAGGCTGCACTCAGAAGCATTTACAAATTTGTATGGGGCTTGCATAGATAAGCAAAATTGCTCAGCTGTATAACAATTGCCTTAGCTGCTATTATCCAAATCAGGCATACCTGATAAGGCACTGGAATTGAAAACTTCAAAGGTACTTCATAAAGCAGGTCTTTGAGCCTTGTCAGGCACTGATAAACTGCTGCAATGGCAGTTTGATCTTCTGTGTTAACTGTTCAAACAAATTCAAGTCACATGCACAGCTTTGTAGCACATGCTGCTACCAAAATGACAATCTTTCTACTCTACTGTAAAGCCACTACTGAACCTGCAAACTCTCCACAGGGGCAGATGATGCCTCAAAAATTCAAATCTTTCTCCTTCCTCCTGAGGTTTGAGTTGGGTTTTGTGGAGTAGGGTCTTCTCCACCCCATGGAAGCAGTATGGGAACCTGCTGCTGAGTGGGGAATTTCAAATGACTTTCCAAGGACTCTGCAGTGGCTTTTCTGGACCAGCTCAGGGCACGGTGGTTAATCTTGGCAGCCACAACCTGAGCTGATACATAAAGAGATGGGGGCCATGTGCACAGGAGAAACAAGGACTTTGTGCCAAGACAAACTAACACCAGCCAGACCAGGCAGCAGGTGAGAGGGTCCCCACCACAGAGTTGTTTGGTCTGTTTGGTTAGTGAGCAAGGCTGTGAAACACCTTGCTGCAGTGCCTAGACCAAGAGGAAGAACATTCAGGGAGGCACAGCACAAGAAGGCAGGAGGATTAGCAGCTTTCCCCCAGACTGAAGGGACCACTTGTTTCTGGTGGGCAAATACCTCTGTGTTGCAGCCCAGAATTGCTCATAAGGGTGCTGCAGACAGGCTGTATCAGCAGCCTTCACAGTCCTGTTGCTTGATGGGAGGCAGTGAGATTGGCTTCCCTTCCTTAGGGCCAGATACCCAGAGCAACCAGCACAGGAATGCAGCGACTCCAACAGGAATGTGCTGCCCATCTAAAGAGAAGTGACTGGCAGAAGGAGCTTGAAGTGGACGTATCTCCTCAGCTGCACGGAACCACTGCTGATCTGGGGATGGGGTTTGCAGCTTGTCTGCTTCGCAAAAAACCTGCCAAAAATATCCATTTGAAACTATCCAAACACCCTCTTTTGAACCCTAATAAAGTCGTACAAAAATTAAAACAAGATGCTAACTTATCAGAACCTGCAAGTTTTACCAACTATGAGAAAAACCAGTTGGAAACTAGAAGGAGACACGTTCCTATGCAGTATTTCTGTTTTAATAAAACTGGATATTTTCCAAAGGAGAAATTGTTTCACAGAACACATTTCAAGCAGCTCTACAGGCACGCAGTTAAAGTAAGACTCAAATAACGCTAAGGCAGGGACAGGCATTCACAGGCAGGAACAGTGCTACTTACCCCAGGATATCCTCTTTACCTGTCTCAGCACCATGAATTGTGTGGATGCAAAGTGGAACAGAGCAGGGCACTCAAATCAAAGGTTACTTTTAGCCCAACCCTACAGTTCCCTGAGTCAGCTGGCCTCGAGGTGACACAGTTTTAGAGGGAGCAGGGAAGATTTAAAGTAGGATTGGCACTCAGTAAGCACAAGGGATCCAAAATCAGAACAATGCTACTTCCCCAGCTGCTCTTCACCAAAAAAGTGCCTTCGCTCCTGGAGGACCAGCTACAGGCACACTTGGGAAGTCTCAGCACAGAGGAGCAACACTGAGTTTGGAAAAAGACATCCCCCTCTCTCCAGGTCTGTGCAGGTGGGGAGCATGACCATTTCCTGACAGCCCAGGAATACATTTCTTGGAAAAGAGGGAATTTGCTGCTGTGGCTCAGTGTGGAAAGAGTGCGTGCCTTGGGAACAAGATGTCCCATGAGCCCAGTGGAGTCATAGGGCAATATTTAGCTCCAGGCTGCATCTGCCTGGCAGCACAACAAAGCACTTTGGGTTCTATTGCTCCAAGGAGTGTCCGTGTCCATGTCACACAGGCACATGGAACCTGGGACATACATACACCACTCAGCTGCCAGACACTGACACAGCCAGCCAGTCAGCCCAGTCTGCTGGGGAGGGCACTGGAAGCTGCCTGGCTATTCCACAGCACCAAAGTAAAGTTCTGCCTCTGAACAATCCTCCGCAGGAGCCAATGTGTATAGAGAGACCAAAGAAGTCAGATGCTTAAAGGTGAAAGGAGAATTAAGTTGGCAAGCCCCATTTTTTCTGTTTCTGGAAAGGAATGGCTTGGGTTGGAAGAGACCTTACAGACCATCTAGTTCCAACCCTTGCCAAGGGCAGGGACATCTTACACTAGACCAGGTTGCTCCAAGCCCCGTCCAACCTGGCCTGGAACAACTGCATGGATGGGGTAGCCACAGCTTCTCTGGGCAACCTGTGCCAGTGCTTCACTGAAATGACCCCTATTTACAGTCCCCCCCTATGACTGGCTCTGGAGAAGATCAGGAACAAAACAGGTGCTGGTGGGCCAGGATTGAATTATTTTGGCTCAGCTACACAGGAAACTGAGGACCAGAATAACTGATGTTGTTGAGGGTGGAACCAGTAACAGATATATAAGCCTAGCACAGGTGTAAGTAGGACAGAGGTGGCCAGAGGGCTGTGGAAGGGAATCTCCCACAGCCTTTTTCAGCATAAAGCTGCAGTGGGAGCACTCTCATTAATGGGGTTATTTTCTGCTCTGCACAAGTGTGATGTGACACCGTTTCTTACCCAGCCTCCTCTCCTTTTCAGCCACGTCACTAAGGTCTTGCGGACAAACTCGCCCAGGCAGTCGACGATGGTGTGAACCATGGCTGGCTGTGCATGTCTCACACAGTCCACTGCCAGCCCAGCTGCCACAGCATACAGAGACACCACCTTGCCCCACGTTATGCCTGGGAAAAGAAAGAAAAGGCATTCAGATTTACACACACACACACAAAGAAAATGCCTCTCCTTCATTACACCGTGTGCAGCCACAGTTCTACATGTTCTTCACCATGGGAGAAAATACTAGGGGACCAGACTGGGGAAAACTCTCCACACAGGGAAGCAGGATGAAACAATCTGACCCTGGTGTGGTTTGACCACCTCTCACTGCACTGGGTGCACAGCTTTGGAGAAAGCAGCCCAAAGGCACCACTGGTGTCCACCACCATGGTTTGTATTGCCACTGGCTCTCAGCCATGCACATGCTGCACAGGAGGTGATAGAATTCAAATGGTTTGAACAACCTGAGGTTTTTGTCCTCAGCACGACTCTTTAACACCCTTTAGGCAAACCATTCCTTTTATTTTCTGGATCAAACTGTTCCAATGTGACACCCAAAGCACACGAGATAAGCACCTTCAGTTCTCCCATGGCACAAAAGCAAAAACAGGAGGCAAAGCCACAGGGCCAAAGGGGTTCCCAGAATCACAGCTGGAATGTAGGATTCACAGAATCCTGAACTGGAAGGGACACACAAGGATCAACCAGACCAAACCCTGCCCCTACACAGGACAGCCCCAAGAATCCCACCACATGCCTGAGAGCCTTGTCCAAACACTCCTTGAACTCTGACAGGTTAGGGGCACACGGAGCCTGTTCCAGTGCCCAACCACCCTCTGGATGAAGAGCCCCTTCCTAATATCCAATCTGACCCCCCGACTTTGCTTCATGCCATTCCCCTGGGTGCAGTCACCAAAGAGCAGAGTGCCTGCCTCTCCTCTTCCCCTCATGAGGAAGCTGTTGATGAGGTTGGCATCCTCTTCAATGTAAGGAGCACCTCAAAAACAGGCAGCTTCAAGAATTTGGCCACTCTGCCTAGAGCACTTAACACTGCCTATCCTGCACCATTGAGGGCAGTGCAGGAATGGAAGGTCAGTCCATTATCTAATCTCCCAGAAGACAGCCTTCCTGCCAGGCTGAGCTGCCAGGCAGCAAGTGCTCCATGGAGGCTGTCCCAGCAGAAGTCATCTTCCTGTTAGTGATAAGCATTTGAGCTCAGCTCTGGGTACCAGCCAACTTCCTGGGGTCTCCCCCAAGTTTTACCAACACCAATGGGCATAAACTCCTCATGCTCAAACATGCAGCCAGCTGTCCCTCAGCAGGCTTTTATCAGGACCAGTCACCTGGAAATGCAGTGCTTTTGCTCCCATGCAGGGCTACCACTGCACAATGCCACATGGATTTCCTTTGGGTATGCCAGGAAGTTGAATTTCCCCTGGAATAGCCATATTTATTAAGTATACTGTGAAGTATTTTACAGTGTTAGGTCTCTGGGGAGTCTGTCCAAAGTCTCTCCCAAACATAGCCAGAAGCCTGGTGAAGTTCCAGTATTGCAAAACCACACAGGACTGTTCTATGGGGTTGCAAGAAGAAAGAAAACGGGTGAAAGGATGCAAAGATTTGCTCAGTGACTAGATCTAACCCCTGGAGGAGTTAAACACAATCAGAAAACTGGATGTGCTCAGCAAGCAACAATACAATTTAAATGGGGTGAATAGTCTCCCTCCTTCCTTCACTGCAGTCTCAGATCCCCAGGCATCCCCATGTCTGGGATGGAGCTCCAGCCTCTTCACAGCTATTCCCACTGCAGCAGAGCACCTCATATTCCTTAAAAACAGATATTTCAGAGCATTTCCACAGTTCTGCCACTTAGTGAGTCAAAAGAGACACTCGCACTAACACTTTTAGGAATGACTTTTCTTTTTTTCCCCTTAAATAAAAAAGGTACTAAACTTTAGAGGACCTCTTCAAATGCCAGCCACAGGAATACCTTGTTAGACCAAAGAAAATCCACTCAGTGTTCCAAAAAAAGCCACTTCTCACTCATGACTAATGTAAGATCAAAATCTACAGATGATCCTTTTGTGAGGCTCTGCAGCAACAGTAACAGCATTTGCTCAGTGACCCTGTGATACTCTTCTCCCCCAACACCTTCCCCGAGATCAGAGGAAGTTATTAATAGTGCCAAAGCAACTGGCATTCTTTTTCTGGTTTTATTTGTTGAGCAGGCCTTGCAGTGCCCCTTCCCTGGAGCTGTCACTTTGTAAGTTCACTGCCTGTGTGGCATTCACACTATTTATTTGCCTTTCCCACATTGTGTGTCACCATGACAGCCAGCAGAACGAGCCAGGAACAGGCTTCTATGAAACCACATGAGAAACTCCTAGACAGAGGGGTTCTTCCAGCAAGAGAGAGTACCAGTGCAGGTCAGTGTGTCTGTACCTAATGGAAGAGGTTTTAAGGTGTTACACTCCTTGCTGATGGTATTTCTGGGACTAGAGCCTCAGCTGGCTTATACTCAGCTTTAGTGTCAGTTTTACAGTTCTCCCTCCCTGCAGAAATGTGGCTCCTTGAACCTTGAGTACCATGAACCAAAGTTACCCAAAATTCCAGGGAAGAGTTCACTGGCTTATTCCCAAGCTTTTCCTGACAGCACTCTTTAAGTATCTGAAGCAAATCCATTAGCTCTGAGATATTTACATGAAAGTAATGAAGGCTGACAGGGCTGAGGTCACTCTGGTGCAGAAAGACAGCTGCAGTCTTGGTTGACTTTATTTTAAATCCAAGTTTCTCTTTCCAACAGAAAAAACATGCACCCACAGCCTGTGAAAGATAATGGCTCAAGAGACCCATGCCTTCCCCAGCACACAAGAAAACAATTTACTCTAAGAAACATCAGTCCAGTGAGAATGGAGAGGAAATCCTTCAGCTCCAGCCTCCCTGCCAAGGTTGTTCCACAGTGGGTTCCACAGTGGTACCTGCTGCAGGACTTGCACAAGGTGAAGGCTTCTCTGGCACATGGAGAGAAACCCTCTTCCTTTCACCAGACAGCAGAAAAAGGAGGAGTTGTTGGCCAGTGCTTATCATGGTGGTGGATGTGGAGGCTTAGTAGTCACATCCTCTTTTCAGAGCATGTCTACCAGGATCAAACCAAGCTTTCAGTCTGCTTTTCCTGTTACCCACAGAGCCAGGCATGGGGGTGGCGGTGGAGGAAATTCCCTTCTGATTTTCAGTGTCTGAAAGTCCTATTGTCACTGCTGGAGGCAGAAGATGGAGGCAGCTGGTTGGGCTCCTCACCTGCAATAGCAGGGCACAGCTCACGCTCTTGTTCTCACCAGTTATAGAATCATACAACCACATAGGTTGGAAAAGACCTCTGACATCACCCAGTCCAACCTTTGACCTAACACCACCCTGCCTTCTAGACCATGGCACTAAGTGCCACATCCAGTCTTTTCTTAAATACCTCCAGGGATGGTGACTCGACAACCCCTCTGGGCAACCCATTCCAATACTGCTTCTGTCAAGGATTCCTTTCTAATGTGCAACCTAAACCTCCTCTAGCACAGCTTAAGACTGTGCCCTCTTGTTCCTACTGCTGTTTGCCTGGGAGAAGAGACAAACCCCCACCTGGCTACAAGCTCCTGCCAGGTAGCTGCAGAGAGCAATAAGGTCTCCCCTGAGCCTCCTCTTCTCTAGGCTGAACATCCACAGCTCCCTCAGCTGCTTCTCAGAGGAGGACTTGTGCTCCAGTCCCTTCACCAGCCTTGTTGCCCTTCTCTGGACCCATTCCAGCACTTCAATATCCTTCCCAAATTGAGGGGCCCAGTTGTTGTAGGGGAACCCCAAAACAAGGGAAGAGCAGACATCTCCCACACTTCGGCCATGCCTATGGCTGGTCCCCCTGCCCAGGAGAGCTCCAGCAGCCATCCAGCCCCAAACAGGACAGGGGAACATGCCCCAGAAACCCCTCTCTGCACTGTTTCAGGACACCAGCTCCATTAGTTTTTCTCTCTAAAGGACTTCCTTGGCAGGGGCAGAGAAGCACAATGTAATGAAAGGGCAGTACCTCTGTCCCCCATGATGTCCGGGCCAGGTTCAGGGTGACACTTCGTGTGATGCATCCCTCAGCATAAGCTGGAATTGCATCTGGCCAGTGCACATGAGCAGCAAAGATACATCATCTTGCTCCACATGCCTCAAAAGGCTTGGCTGCCATCCATGCTGGGTGGAATGGGCACACGTCACCAGGCAAGACAACCCATTCACAGGGCTTCCCACTGTGTGGACAGGAGCTAAGAACAACAGGGAATGGAAAACTGATCCAGAAGGAATGATCAAAACAGAGACAGCTCCAAAACTTCTGCACGCAGACATGCAACAAAAGGATATGGAAAAAGTGAAGAGCTGCTTAGAAAGCATTATAAAAAATAAGCATACAAGTTGCAGACTCAAGGCCAGCCAGGGAGCTGAAAGTATGTAAACACTGGCGAGCTCAGGGGAAAATGAATTAGCAGGAGGGCAGTGCTCTTGAAAGTGTTCCTGCTCATATCAGCTTGTCTGCCCCGGGGGAGAGGTGAAGAAGCCATGAGACATGGCTGTGTGGTCGCAGAGCACCACATAACCCAAGGTTACTCAAATAAACTTCCCTCTGCTCCACTCGGCATCAAAGCCTCGCTCACAAAGCAGCCCTGGAAGAAACAGGATCCAGTGCTATGTAACACAGCCAGACACAATATGCTTTGGTGGAGAGAAAGAAGCCAAGAGGGATGTGGGCAAGGCAGGAAACAAGTCATAAGGCCTAAGCAATGAGGGAGCAGTGAGATATAATTCTAATGGCATTTCATAGAATGACAAAATGACTTGGGCTGGAAGGGAACTCAAAGCTCATCTCATTCCATCCCAGAATCAACTAGAGGTTAGAAAAGATCTCTTGAGATCGTTGAGTCCAACCTATAACCTAACACCACCTCAGCAACTAGACCATGGCATTAAGTGCCACATCCAGTCTTTTCACCAGACTTGCAGCTCTTATGAACAGCAGGGAAGTGTTTCCTTTAGCAACCCTAATACATGTCCCTTTTCTACTTTTGTTTCTCCATCAAATGGCCTCATCCCTCTGGGATTTATTCAAACAGCTAATGTAAATGTCAGCTCAGCCAGGCCTCAATCCACACCTGCTAAAGTCAGGGGAAAGTCTCCCACTGCCCACAGAGCAGCTTTGGTCCACACATCAGAACCAATGGTAACATCACAGAGGTGATGCTGCTGCAGATCCTTCACCACCCAAAGCAGATCAGGGCCCTGGGGTGCACATCTCCACACAGATGGGCTCTCCTCACTCTAAACTAATGGGTTGTATGGAAACAGGGCAGCAAAATACAGCTTGAGCCTTACCATAGTCTCTTCTCCCAGATGACAAACAACAGGACAAGAGAAATGACCTCAAGTTGCACCGGGGAAGGTTTAGATTGGATATTAGGAAAGATTTCTTCACTGAAAGAGTAGTCAGGCATTGAAACGGCCTGCCCAGGGCTTAGTCAAGACTTGTAGACAGCATGGGCAAGAGTGAGCACAGCCAGAGCTACACTGTGAAGGGTCAAACCCAGACCACCGTGTGGAAGATTAAGGAGAAAACCTCTCCAGCAAGAACGGATCAAAATCCCCCACCCCCTTGCTGGAAAGGCATTGTGAGTGACTCGTGGGGCTCCCCAGGCTCTCTAGGCACTGCAGTGCCAGACTGCAGCTGTTTTCTTAATAAACTGCACAGTGAAAAACAGCCTGAGATGTTTTAGCCCTTGGTAATTGGCACAAAAACTCAGACTTGAGTGTCTGGTTTCCTTTGCTCAGTAAGAGCCTCTTTCCTCTGAACTACGAAAAAGTAAGGAATGAATGTCTGGCTGTCAAAGCCAACTCCGATTTGCTGGATTTAGTATTAAATGCTGTCTTGAGGCTGCAGTGGGATCCAGGAATGCTCAAAATCACCAAACTCCTACCCCTCTGCCGCTCAGCAGCTTCTACCAAGAGAAGCTAAAATAACAGTTGATAAAAGCAACTGAATACACAACCCCCAGCAGAGTGGCAGAGATGAAAATGAATTAAAATCAGAGCACAGAGAGCACTGGGAAGCTTTGACTACACCCTCTCTGCAGCCAATCCCACTGCCAGCCATTTCTGCAGCACAGTGTCCTTAGACAAGGGGTAGCACTGGCAACAGAGCTCTAGCCTGTGTTTCTACCACGCTCCCAGAGTCTCCAGCATTGCCAGCCTCGCAAGGGCTGAGCTCAGATTCCTTTCTTACTCCCCTGAAATCCCAAGTGTAGTACCATGAGTTATGATTTCTACCTTTAATTTTAAACCATCCACACCTTGCATTTGACTCCTGAGCTGAAAAGTTGAAGAGCACAAAAAAATGCAGCTCTCAATGAATTTGTTAATACACACTGAGAGCAGGATTCCTAGAAGGCAGCAGTGCTTTCTCCCCAGATTCATGTTTATGCAGCATAGCAGCACACAGAGTCTGCCTCCCTTGCAGCTCTCCACTTTTCTGGCTTAGGTCCCTGTGTCATTTCAGCTCTAGAGGTGGGCCAGTTCTGATTGCAGTCAGCTAGAGTAATCTAAGAAGATCACCTTCCTGAGCCTGCCAACTTGACCCTTGTTTTGCTGTAAGACTTTCAGCAAGAAAAGCTAAGCAATAAGTGACAAGACAGAATACCTGCCCTTTGAGCACAGCCACGCTCAGACATTCCTGCCATGCTTGCCCAGCCCCATGCAAAGGCAATCTGCATGCCAGGCACCTCCAAAAGGCTGCTGAAGGCTGCAGTGCTATCCACACAATCCAATTCCATCCCTTTCCTTCACCACAGTACCAATTTCCCTAACTCAGGGAGTAAATCTGCCCTGCTCAACCTGCCAGGAGCCCTACTTGAGCAGCCCCTCTCAGAGAGCTATTCTGCCAGTCTAGGGAGGATCCATGCCCTCCACCACAACACACTGCACACCCTCTCGATGTCAGGGCTTCTCTAGGGTGTCACTGGTTCCACATAAAGAAGCACATCTGATTGTGAAGGTAAAAAGGTTTTTAGTGAGGAAGTGTGTTTGAAGGTACAACAGAAACCTGGACTTCTATCCTGTAGTAACTATTCCCAAAGTGACAAGAGTCACTGTGTTCTGTGACACTTGCCAGGTCCTTGTCACTGGTTCCAGGGCTTTCACACTGCTGTGCTGCTAGCAAGTTGCTGTCTTTGGGTGTTTCCTTTTGTTTTTTGGTTTTTTTGTTTCCAGTCTTTAAGACCTACTGTCCTTCCACAGACAACACAAGGCATTGCAGAAAACCTCCAACAACGTTAGGACCTGCCTGACATAAATCTCTGTGTAAAAGGTTTCTCTTCCCTTGATTCCCACAGGCTGCATTTCCAGACAGAGGCAGGGACTGCTTCCAGGGGAGGCTGAGGTTCTCTTGCAGGAACACAGCACAGAGCATACCTTTGGTTTTGACCATCATCACTGGGACCAGTCTAACAGCAGCAGCAGAACACTCACATCTAAGCTGGGAGAAAGTTCAAACCACCTGTTCGTGTGGAACAGCCTTCAGGGCCAAGGCTCTTCCAATATGAGAAAGGAGAAGCAGTGGACTCATGGCAGTTCTATTTCCCACTCTTGCTGTGGGAAAGGAAGCCAGGAGGAGAGGAACTCCCTTGGGATGAGTTGGTTCTGGCTTCCAGCATCAGTAACATGAGCTGGAACAAGGGAGACTCCCATGCAATGAATCTTTTGCAGTTGCCAATGGTGAGCAAAGGAGCTTGGAATGAGTGACCTCCCTGTGCAATGAGGTAACACCACCTCCTATCGAGGAAGGGCAGGAGGTGCCTTCTAGAACGAGCCAGAACCTGCTGGGATGATATAACAACACAGGGCATTCCCCTGCCAGAACAGAGCTGAGAGGAGCTCTCATTAAATCATTAAAGCAGGGCACACTGCCAAACTGCCCACAGCCCTTTCAGAAATCAGGCCCCACCTTGCAGGCTATGCCAGAAACATGCCTTCTCCAAGACAGGTGGCTCCATCCTGTTCTGTTCCACCCAGCCCTGTCTGTGTATGTGTCTGGGCACAGTACCTGCAGTGAAGATCTGGGCAGCCACAGCCAGGAAGGCATCTGTCACCACCGTCTCTGAGTGCAGCGAGATATTCAGCTGGCGGGCGATGTTCCGGTACACATTGGGGCGAATGTATTCCAGCTCATCCCCTGGAAGCAAACAGCCAGCAGTCAGCATACACAGCATCCAGTCCTGCTCTCACCATGTAGGAGCCATGATTAGGGCCACGCCACAGATCCCTGAAGAAAGAAAAAGACTGAACCCCAGCTTCACCTGATCTTAAGCAGGCAGCAGGGTGCTTCTGGTCATTTAGATGCAATTCCCTACCACCTGCACCCTCCTTTCCCAATATCCCCTGTGCCTTCTAAAGGCAGTGGGGACAGGCAGTGGCCTTGTATCAGCGGTGCAGCCACAGTAATCCCTGAAATGCTGTTCCTGGCTTTCCTTCTACACAGGAGACAGTATCCAGGTAAGCAAAGCCAACTCATTTTAGTTCAGAAGTGAGAAAGAGGCATGTATATCCACGTAAGCTTTTGAGAGATACACCCTTTCTCAGCACCCCATCAGGCTTGTACAAAAATGCCTGAAGCTCATGAGAGCAACTCAAGAATGCTGGAGGCTGATGAAAGCCAAGGATCCACCCATGGCTGCACAACAATAACTGAGCAAAGAGACTCCCAGCTCAGCTATTTTACACTCACACAGGCAGAGCATTGATCCAGAGCTTCTTCTCTCCTCCAAATGGTTATAGAGGTGTCCATTTGCATGGCTGACTCCTCAGCAGCACAGTTCCTGACACAGACAGACACATGCCAGAGTGCATTTTCCCCAGTTTGGGAATGGATGGAGGTATTAGGTCAGCTTGAAGATCAAGACAGAATTACCAAGGCCAAACAGAGAACCTCCTCCCAACAGGACTGAGCAATGGAGCTTGGGTAACAACAGTAAAGCTTTTCCTCGGCAGCACAACAAACCATTTTTGAGAAGTAGAATTAAATAAAGCCCAGTTTCCAAGGGATTTCTCTCTCTCTAGGAGTTCATGGATACTTAATGAAGGTTGCATAGCTGCTATAGGAACATGACTTAACACAGACATTGCATCGGATCAAAGTCCTTTGTGCACAGAGAGTCCTATTCAGCTTAGACTCGGGCCACACTGTGCCCTTCTCCTGCACAAGGTGCTCTTGGAAGAGGAAGAGCTACCCTAACAGCTTAACATCCCACTCCAAGACCAGGTGACTTGGCCCAGCCAGATGGCAACTGATCCCCCCAAAATTTCACTATATGGGAGCTAAAAAGGAAGATGGCACCACAACGAGGAGCTTGTTCCAGAGTCATTAACTACTGACCCTTAATTCATTTAACTGGCACTCAGCACAGTCAAAACCCAGCCCTACAGAATTCCACAGCTGAGCTCTCCTGGCACATTCTGAGAGTGGAATTGTCTGAATATAATGGCAAGAGGAAACCCTGACAATACATGGTCAGCCCTGATAAGAAGAAACCTTACTTGCACTACTGAACAGATGTTTTCTCCTTACGGGCACCACCTAGGCTTCCTAGGAAACGCAGGAAAATGGGGATAGCCGAGAGGGAGGCAGGGGAGGTTGGGATCAGCACTTCATAGCCTGCCACTGTTACAGCTTCTCATGAGCAGTGCCTGGAAGCCCCAGATGAGATCAGGCTTTGGTTGGAGGCACACATGTAGTGCTGTGCAGCAAGGCACAGGGCAGACAGGAGCACCTGGGCATGGAAAGCACAGGAAACCATTCCCAGGTTCAGAGAGAGTCCCAGGACCCCTCCTGTAGCATGTGACACTGGTGCTGGTCTTCAGTGCCCTTGTTCAGATGTCTGACTTTGCAACGATTAAAGCCATTTGGGGGCTTCTCCTCCTTCCTCCAGTGATGATGGGGGAGTCAGCAGGGAAGCAGAGACAGTTCCCTTGTGCAGAAGATCAGTGCAGGGGTCAAAGGGCTGCCCTGGGCCTTGGCCAGAGAAATACAACTTCAGATAAACCAGACCTCTGACACACACAGCAGGGTGGTCTGGGGTGATTCATTTGGCCGCACCATCAGGTTTTACCACTTCTGACTCATTAATTGGACTAATTAGCTGCTAAGCCTCACTGAGCTGATGGGCTCTCACTCCCCAACACCGCAACTGCATTGCCTGTCCCCAGCACCTCTCCTGGCCCATCGATTGGACTCCCTACGTGCAAGACAGCTTGAAAATACTCCAACTTCTCATCTCCTTAGGGCTCCTCAGCACTATCAGGGAGGAAAAACCTGGCCTGGCTTGTTGCATTGCTTAGGAACTGGCTAAAGACTCCATCCCTGGCAGGTGCTAGTGAGATCAGCAAAGGGGAAAAGAAAGGGACGGGCCATGTGGCAAGTGGATTTTCTGAAGAAACAGGACAGAAACAACTCTTCATCCTAATGAGGAGGACTGCTCACACTTCTGTTGCATAGGTACCATGTGGTGCTCTCCAAACAGATTTGCTCAGAAAGCGCCAAGTTCCTGGGACTATCAGCCAAATCCTTCCATCTGGACATAGCTAAGTAAGAGAAGAGTCATCTAGGAGACACACCCTCAGAGCCAGTGTGCCACCTCCTCGTCCTTTAACACGTTCCTGGCCACCCACACAAGATCTGGTTGAAAGCAAACAAATCTCAATCCTCAACCCAGGCGGAAAGGGAAGACCAAGAGGCAGCGAGATTGACAGAAGAAGAACAACAACAACAACAAAATTGCCCAAAGACCAAACAGAAACAAAAACAGAAGTAGCAAAACCAAAGTCAGCATAGGTGAGAAAAAGTGAAAGAGAATTAAAAAAGACAAACAGCTAGACTTGAGCACACAGGATGCTATAACCCAAAACAAAAGGCCAGGCAGCATTAGAGGGTGCTCCTGGTATAAGCACAGCTCTAGAGCATGTCTTCACATCACAGCCTTCAGGCATGACCTTCAAATTGTTCCCCCTGCAGTCCACTGTGCCACCAGGGGGGCACCAAACGGCAGCATATGACAGGAAACATCAGCCAATTCCCTGTTCCACCAAAAAGCAAGAAAACTCAGGTCTTGCTGAATGATTAAGGTAGGCAAAGGAACATTTAAAACATACTGTTATTCAAAAGCAGCTTTCATAAAATCCCTAATGGACGTTTTCTGAGCCAACTACCCCCAAATTAAAGGTTCTTGCAGCTGGGTGAGCTACTGTTGAAGCCCAAATCTAAAGGTAGCAGTGCCCCACTAGATGCCAGTTTGGGTTGCTGGATTGTGTCATGGCAGCCAAATCACTGCAAGATCACCTCAGATGCCCAGCTGAAAAAGACTGCTGAAAATACTGTGAAAACTGCTACACAGTTGGAGTCCTGTGCAGACAGAATTCATTTGCTGTTGGGCTTTCTGGGACTGCATCATGATTTTGAATTGCTGCAAGTCCTCACAAAAAGGCAGCTCTGCAGAAACCTTTCTATGCTGAGCTCCAAAAGGGGACTGAGGAAACCCAAGGAAAGGAGCTGTTTAGGGAAGATCACCAAACCCAAAGGTAAATACCCAAAGCAGAAAAGAAAAACCTGTATATCATCACAGGAAAAGCCTCCTTGAGAACCCTTAGTCTGGTTGGAACTGCTCCACAGAGTCTCAGTCCCCCCTGTACCAGCAGAGACTCACCAAGTCGCAGCAGTATGGTGGACACCTCAGCCAGCTTGCCCCCAGGCACAGGGGTGTTGTACTCGGGTTTGCTCCAGCTGACACCCGCCCGCACGAGCCTCGAGTTTATGTAGTCCCTGCAGAGAGCCTTGGCTTGGGACACGAGCTCCTTGTCAGTGGGAGACCTGTCAAAAACCTCCATCACTTCTGCAGCGAAGACTGAGGAGCGGCGGAGCACTTCCATGCTCGGCTGCTGAGCCCACACCTCTGCCAACACGGGCTGGAAGGCTGAGCCAATGCCTGTGATGAGCAGCTACAGGACTTGTGGAACAATCCTCTGGCCTCGCAGCTTGTCACAACTCCCAGCAGTTCTTCTCCACAGGCCACTTTTTCATTCTACCTGCTGAGCAAAAGCATCTGTAAGTCCCCCAGCATCACAAAGATGGAAATCAGAAGCCCAAGAACAGAGTTACGCTGAAGTCAGTAGTACCACATTTGGCTTAATCCATCTTACAGACAAGGGGCAAAGTCATTCATCTTTCAGCCACTCTGACTGTTTTTCCTTCAAGGATTCTGGCAGCATGGTCAGGGCTGCAGCATGGAGGGGCTGCAGTTTTGAACTCTTCAGGTATTTTCTCTTTTCCAGCTCAGATTTGGCAGGTCTAGAATTACCCATCAAACAGACTAGACGGTCAGAGCACGGAAACAATTCATAGAATGTGTTAAGACAATCTCAGCTTGTTTCAATTAAACTAGAAAATGAAAAGAATCTCAAATACAGTAACCTCAACCAGATGTCAACAGACATTCTGGCTCAGTAGGTCATGGATCTTTCAGAAGAAATGGCACTATTGCAAGAACAGGGATATGGGAGCACTCGAAGTGTTTCAGTAGAGACAGTTTCCACATTCTCAGTTTAGGTTTTAGTTCTGCCACTCTTTTCCCCCACAGCAATGTGCATACTACTACCTGAAAACTTCTAGGAATAGCAGAGAGAACAAAACAGAAAAGTAGATTTTTACAAAGCTTTAAAAAGAGAAACTTCAAAATCTCTTCAGAGGCACCTAAATTCATCTGAGTTTTTAACCCAGCACTGCTTTCAGAGTCAGACCAGATGCTAGTAAAAGCATTTTCCAGTCTGCAGTTTCAGACACCTACTTACAGTGCCAATTTTCAAACAAAACAAAGCCAGTTATTTCTGTTTATCCCGAGGAAAAAAAATATTTACCTCTCTCATGTTGCACTTTTCCCCCCTCAGTGATTTCTTTTGGGGTTTGGTGCCATGTTTCTTTGGAGGATCTGCATCACTGAACACCTGGTTTAGGATTCACAGGTTACTGTCCCACTCCTCTGGAGAGCAGCAGCCTCCCCTGCTGTGCTCTCTGCAGGGCTCATGCCAGTGCCTCCCTCCTCACATCTGCCAGCCCTGCATCCTGGCGGCGCTCCACGGCATCCCTGGGGCTTGCTCTCCTGCTTTTAAGAGACCCAGGCGCAGAGGAAAGCTCCTGGCTTTAGCCTTGTAAGGAAGATGAAATAACCGGGAGGTGGGGTTGCTACAGCCGGAGAATGACGTTTTCTCCTCCCCTTTCTTCTCTCTTAAGGAGGTTCTTCGTTATTCGTTGTTGGGCGTTGTTCAAAGACTTGGCTTCGGGGTGAAGAGTGGCCCAGGTTCCCCCGTGGGACGGACAGTGATGAATGCACTGCTGGGACAGGCACAGCTCCTGCTGAATTCCCACAGCAGCTTTTGCAGGGTTGATACTGGCCAGTCATTTTCACAGGGTAGCCAAGTGGGGCAACTAACTACACATCCTCATATTTCAGTGGTGGGTTAGTTCTACCCATTCAATCCCCTCCATCGTTTGGGACGTTTTCCCTGCCCATGGCAGGGGGTTGGAACTAGATAACCCAAGCCAAACCATTCTGTGATTCCATGATGATGTTATGGTTACCAACAAGAGCTACAGCTTGGGGCTAAGGGAAGCAGTGCTTGCATTACACTGAACTATGAGTAGTCTGGTTAAATAAAAATTAAGTGGGCTTGCTGATATGAATTAATTGTAGCAGAATGATGTGTTTTACAGGAACAGTCCATTTTATCTCAGCATGTTAGAAAAACTACCATATAAAATTCAAGGGAAACACTTTAGTCCCAACACGTTTATAAATTAATTTCAACATCAACTTCTTGTTGAAACATTAACGTATTGATGCTACAATGCTCAATCTTCTTCCACGTGCATGTGTGACACCATTTCATCTCAATAAAACACATACAAATGTTGGCTTTTCTCTGTTATGATTTAAAACAAGTTTTAGAAGTTTCCTGAAGCCAAGAAATTCTACCAGCCCAAACCCACAAATTTTCCCCAACAAATAACAATTTGTAGATTGTATGTGGCATGTTCAAAACAGAGAAGTGAGAAGTAACTGGTGTCATCCTGTTGCCTTCAAGAAAAGACAGAGACGAGTACACCTCTCCAAGGTGTTGATCACAAAAATCCCTCAAGTATAACCTGCACCAGTGCTGGCCTCAAAACTGAGGGATAAAAGGGAACAAAAGAACTGCATGAAAAGGCCTTATTATTATTATTAACATTCTGGCCAGCAGCCAACACACAACTCACGCCCAGATTAACACAGAGCATGTTGGCTGCCATTAACTGGATTGCTGAAGACTGCTTTGCTGTGTGGGAAAAGGGCTGAGGTACCTGACACCCTGCAGCAATTGATCTTCTCTCTGAGATGGCCCTTCCTGGGAAAGGAGAGGTGTGTGTGTCCCATATCCAGCTGGGACCACGGCTCAGCTCAGTGTGATAAAGGTAAGATGGCAACAGGGACTGTGCATCTCCAGTATCAGATGTGTCTGCGCAAAGAGTCTCTCAGAAATCTGTTTTTATCCACTAACCTCCCTCAAATTTAAATACAGACAGGCCTGTCCCATAGAAGCTGAAACCAGGACTCCACAGATCCTGTGTTATTGCCCACCCCAAACCCAGCCCTTCCCTGCAGAGTGGGCCTGATACTCTCTTGGAAAAATCATATTTTTGCCTTTGCAACCCTGATGGCTGAATAGTTCATTAAAAATTATGCCTTAGCTTCCTGCAACAGCTGACAGCTTGAAGCAAGAGCCCTATCTAAACTGTCCCTATTCAGCAGGGCTTTGAAACAAAGATGAATGCTTAAATATCAGTATTGCTTAACTAATGATAATGTTTCCCAGAACTCTGGCAAATATGCAAGTGCCACAGTGCCTCCCAGCTCCCTGTGGGTGCCAATCTCATCCCACATGTTCTCTGCCCAACTGTCAGAGCATGCAGCACCCCCTCAACTTCCACCCTGCTGCAAAGGCACAGAAACTAGAAACAGGAGGGCTGTGTATAATAAAGCAACCTTCATATTACAAAAAGAAAAAACCCAGGCCAACAGTGCATGCTGTTCTACCTATGTTATTTACACCCTAAAAATACAGCTTCACACTGAAAGATGCCTCTTTTAAGTAAAAATAGACAAACCCACAGCAGAGTGCTCAGCTGACTGCAAAAGGACAGGGTGTTACAATCCAAGGATGTAATTGGTGTAATTGGAGCCCCTTTCTCCATAGTATGTTTATGCTTAGAGACTAAATCTATAATGGGAAAAGCCCTGTGGCGAAGGAGCGACAGGAAACAGTGCAAAAGCAGCTTATATCACCCCAAACCATTGTTCCCAGTGTAGCTATTTACTGGCATGACTGTTCTAGCTGGAACAACAGCTCTTGCCTTTCTCAGGTGGGGTGAACAAAACAGCTTGAAGCACTCCTTCAATAAAGCCAGGGGACCACAGAGATACAACAACATTTTATAAGTGGGAACAAACCCTAGAGAAGCCACATCAGCAAGAACACAGTGATGTGTTCTCTAAATGTGGACAGCTTCTGCTCAGTATTAAATAATTTAACTGCTAGAGAAGGAAGTCTCTGGAAAGGCCTTTTGGCAATGGCAGTGGGAGCAAAATAGCCAGTGAATTGTGAGCACACTGAGTTTATGAAAGGGCCTGCATGACACAAATGCCTATAAGAGCACAAGAATAGCCCCAAGGGCCCCAGGAGGTCATTCAGCCTTGTGTTCCCATAGCCTGGTTCTTATCCAAGGTATTGTTGTGTCTCACCTTGCAGTGCCCATCCCAGCCCCTTCACACAGCCCACAGTTCCAGGGAAAACCACACACTGTATCAGATTCCATGTTATAAACACCGCAGGTAGCTACGAGCAGAAGGAAACAAACTCAGCTTTGCCATCAAGAATAATGCTCCTGAAACTATAGCACTGATGTTGGTTGTCTGCATTAAAATGCAGCTGTGGTAATCTGGAGGTTCCTAGGCCACTGCAGAAGACAGACAAATGCTGAGAAAAGGTAATAAACACATCTTCCTATGAGAGCAATGACTGTTCAGCACGTCTGGGGTTTCCTGCACTTTCAAGATGACAGCTTTCATGGTTTCTGATGGGAAAGAATTTAACTAAAAGCAAGGGAGGGGGGAAGAGATGGCAACATTCTCTTACCTGACACTGAGGTATCAGAATCTGGCACGTACAATAGCCAGGAAAAAAGCAGTTCCTTCCTCCTGGCTGAAGCCTGAGCTTAATCAAACAGGTGCTCAAAGGAGGGTTAACTTACACTTGTTGCCCATGAATTCCATTATCTCCCTTTCTTCAACTGGAAATCTTTGGGCTGCAGTGTTTATATGGCTGTGAAAGGCAGTTGGGTGAAGTAGCTGCTCTAAGTGTTTGGGATGAGGTGACACACATGCCCAACCACGCTCGGGGAAGAAGAAAAAGCTGGCCATTGTTAGTGGTTCCTTTTCAGGCTCCACAGAGCACCCTGCTCATTTTTCTGGGCTCTCAGGAAAGAACTGCTACAGGTCTTGGAAGATCAGTTCAGCAAGATCCAGTAGCTCTTGGTACTCTGCTTCTTGGCCAAGTTGCATATCTCCAGTACATCATTTTGTACGGGCATGACAACAGCAACCACCTGGCCAGATGGTAAAAATTATTGCCAAAGACACTCAGGGTGGATCCACTTCAGGCAGAGTGACTCAGATCAATTTTAATCATATTTAAGAATCAGCAAGCAGCAAACCCTGTTTTGACATCATTGATTTTAATCTGAGTTTATTTCTAAGAGGACGAGCCTCGGACTCACAGGTTTATCTGCATCTGAACACAGCTCATTGCTATGGTTTCTCTCTCAGCTAAAAAGGAGAAAAGATGTGTATTTAAGTAGTTCTACAGCTGATACCAATCAGAAATCTGAATGTGTCCAGGATGTTTTCTACTTGGGCTATTTTAACTTCATCTTGTTAGTGTATGCCCCCTTAAACATCCATACAAGTTGAATTAAAAGAAAATAGAAATAAAATTAGGGTTTTAAGTGCTAAATTAAACTATAAAACATGAAGTTGACTGCAGAAAAGCACCCAAGACAAAAAACCACAACAACACAGAACTGTTCATAGTCGGGTATAGGACTGAGTCAACTGTTGAAATGAATAAGCAGCTGGAGACCAAAAACCTTCTCTGGGGACAGTCAAGCCTTCTGAGATGTTGCAAACTCAGACGAGTCTTTCTTACTGAGTTCAGTTTGTCATTTGATTATGAGGAGCCAGAGAGGCAAGGGGGGTGTGAAAATATACTACATATTGGGCAAGATTAGTTACTTTTCCCAAAAAGCCTGAAGAACCACCTCAACGTAAGTAATGCTGGTTGCTTATATTTTACAATACTCAAATATTTGCCACGCTCTCCATCACTTCAGACTCTCCACAGATGCTCACATCTCTGATTTTTTATTGCACAGCAAAGAAAGGGCTTAAATTGGACTTGATGATCTTCAGGGCCTTTTCCAACCAAAATGATTCAATGAAATATTTACTGACCTACATGAATAAACTCCAAGTGAAAACTTGCACTAAAAGGTCCTTTTGACATTCCAGAAATTTCACCTGGGCAAAGTGCAGTGTCCCACAGGTGATTTAGGGGAGAAACCAGCAATACCCTAGGCCAGGTTAAGTCTGAAGTCTCTCAGCAACAAGGAGGAGGTTAATAAGTGAAACTAGAAGCAGGGGAAGTGTTTCCAAAGAATTCAATAGAAACACATAAAACTGCAGTTCTGGGGAAAAGAGGTGCCTCATTCCAGTGCCTGGTTGTCAGCTGAAGTGTAGAGTTACTTCAGGAATTGCAAGTGAAGCATCCGTGGTTTAAGAGGGGGAGCCAATGCTGCTCAGAATCACTGCATGTTGCAAAGACAGTGGGTAATTTAATCAACAATCTTGACATAAAAGAAGCAGGTGCTGCTAATTGTGAGTTACCAAAGCAAAATCATCTTCACACAGACCTGCACAATGTCTGTGTCTCACCAACTCACAAAGCGTATTTTCACTTAAGGTCTGATTTCTCATTTCCTGGAAACTACAGACCAGTTTCTCTGGACAGAAGCCAAGGAAATGTTCATCACAAAACACAGATCTGATGCTGGCACTAAGTCCCTCAACACAAATAGGCCTAAAAGAGCAGCTAACTGCACCTTCTTGCTTCACAAGAGGACAGAAAAAAAGCTTTTCAGAATCCTAATTCAAGCAACTGTTCACTCAGCCAGGTATATCTACATCTTCCTTTATAGAAACATTTCTGGATGAATCTATGTGAAGATGTCCCTGCTGTTATAGGGGGTTGAACTAGATGCCCTTTAAAAGACCCCTTCCAACTCAAACTATTCTATGAAATAAAAGAGGAGTCTTTCATTAACACGAATTACTAGTTTTCCCTTCCACAAGATGTCTTGGGAGTTCATGGCAGCATGGCAGTTCTTTCCTCTGAACTGCATCCATCTGAATAATTGGTTTTATTTAGTGCTTGTTTTAGTTTTATTTAGTGCTTATTTTAGTTTAATGGCTTGAAAAATGTATTGATAAGAAAAAAATGCTGTCAGCAAGGGGAATATCAGCTCTCAAGTCCCCTCTAACCTCCCTTCCCCTCTAAAACCTCTCTGTCCATAAGACGTTGCACACTGAACTCAGACCCAAGGATGAGCACTACAGTGGCTCTCCTGTGGTTCTTCACACAACTGGAACCATGAGTTTCCTTTCCAAGGAGTCTCCAAATGGCTTGCACACACTGGAGCTGCCCTCATGGAGCAGCAGAAGTTCAGAAAGTGCCATGGAATTTTCACGGAGGAAAACTGGAATGCAAAGAGGGCAGAATCACCTCAGATTGACTGAGTTAGGTGATCATTTTGAATTGCAGAGACCCTTCTAGATGTGTGACCACACTGTGGTTTTAGCACAATTACAGCTGAGTAGTCCTGTTCCTAATTTGGACACGGGTGAGAAAGTAGGTGTTTGGTCAAACTGCACAGACAATAGGCAGGAAGCCAAAGCAAGTTTATTTTCTCCAGCAGTTCTGGACAGTACTATCTTTCTCCTTGTTTTCCTGAGTGGGTAACTCAGAGGGGATTCAAGCACATTTAGCAGCTCCAGTTTAAAAGTAGGTAGGCAACTGAGGCACAATGTCATGCTATCAGTTCCAGCAGAGCATTTTTTGCTCTGCTTCAAGGAGCATTTACCCCAATTTTCATAAGTATTCTGTGGTTCCAGATGAGTTATCCCTGAAGCACTCAATACATGCCAGCACCCATCCCTTTATGGCTCAGTTAAACAGGGGTCTACCCCCTCAACTCTATACAGCTTCCAGGGCAGCCACAACAGCCCAGCAAGAAAGCAAAAATCTTTCCAGGAATTACCTCAGTGACATCCATTCCTACCTCAGCACAGAGGCCTGGGAGAACCCAGGATTCAGCTTCATCCTCTTGAACTGTTTTCTACCCCTACCAGAAACCTGGCTTGGAAGAGCTCTAGTTTAGGGATTAGTTGCTGTGGGAAGTAAAGGGGTGCTGAGCCAAGAGGTGCATCAGCTGCCCTCTGAACTTTACAGCTGCAAGCATCACGCTCTTGCTTACTCCCCTTCTTCAGGAGGACTGGGGGATAAGGGCTCTTTTCTTTGCTCAGCACTCAAGACAGCCTTAATTGCCACAATATTTTCTAAGCTGTGGATTCCTCATTGAACTTCCCCTGCCTTTCCTACAATGAGCATGGTTTAAGGCCTGGAGTGGAACATTACTGCCAAAACTAAGCAATCACCTTATGCTTATTAGTAACTGTGATGCACCCAAACAGAGCAAAACTGATAAGCCCTACACCTGTGCCTTACACCAAAGGGAGGAGCAATTCAAATTCAAAGTGATCTCTGCTCCTCCTTTCCTTTGCTAAATTCAGGTAAGATACTGCTGTACTTCAAAACCCTCACCGAAAAGAAAGGTGAGTGGGGAGAACATCCCCATTTAAAACTGTCAGTGTAGCTTGCAAGTTCAGGCAGACTGTCCAGGCATGACCTTGAGTGCCACCTGCTATACAGAAGCTCAGGGGCTACATCCAGACACAAACTATAAACCACAGCAAAGACCAAAACCATCAGTGAGTCCAAATCTTGTTTTTCTCTGTACAACTGCATTCTTTC
Source organism: Campylorhamphus procurvoides (assembly GCA_013396655.1). Taxonomy (NCBI): domain Eukaryota; kingdom Metazoa; phylum Chordata; class Aves; order Passeriformes; family Dendrocolaptidae; genus Campylorhamphus; species Campylorhamphus procurvoides. Next base: position 178,454 of record WBMV01002489.1, read on the forward strand.
CTAGGGCTGGAAAGCTCTGCTCTGCACTGGGCAAAACCATATACCTTGGAAATATGACAAATTCAAAAGGATCCGCCTGTCAAGGAGAGAACTTGCCTTTTGTTCTTACAGTGTTGGTGCTTAACTGCATAATGCAGCCATAGTGCTCTTCCACATCATTGCCCTTCAGAAAAACAATATGGAAAAGCACTCCAGTCTCTCAGAATCCAAATGGAGCCAGAAATATCTCCTCTCCAAACAAGCAGCAGAGCACCAAAGGAGTTGTTCTGTTGCACATTTTACAGCAGGGTTTGACCCCGTCTATCCTGCTAAGTAACTCTACCTTCAGGAAGAGCACTTGACACTCAGCTCTCAGGAGAACCACTCTGCTTCACAGCTCTGTTTATGCTAGCAAAGTACTACCACTTCTCAGGGCTCTCCAGGCTCAAGGTGCCTAAGCTACTGCTGCAAGTAATCATAGAATCATGGAATAGCTTGGGTTGGAAGGGACCTTAAAGGTCATCTCGTTCCAACCCCGCCATCATGTTGCATAGTGACTCCAAAGCTAAGGTGCCAGACCTGACATCACCCAGCCACCACGTACCCACTCACTTGGCAGCTGTACCCACCTCTGTGCACAGTCATTGTTACTCCCCATGACACTCCTCTCTCTGCTGGTTTACCCTCACCGTGCCTGAATTTCCAATGTGGCACCCAGGGTAGACAGAAGAATCTGAACCAGACTTGGCCTTGCTCATTCAGCAGAAAACCTCTGAGTCCCGGGGCAGATCCCAGCACCAGCCACCACCCAGAAAGGTGCTTCCCTCCTCTGGACGCTTTAAGGCTGAGCAAACAGCTCTGCGTTCGTGGCTTGGAGCCCTGCTTCATGCACCAGCACGAAGGACCGAGTGATCCACGCAGGGAAGGGCTGGGCAGCAATCGGGCAGTGGGGAGTTTGGCTCACTGTGCGCTGCAAAGGCGCTGTTGCCACCTGCTGGCACCAACACAGACCAAACCACGTCGGCTTCCGACAACTTACCAGCCCCAGAGCCACCAGTGCTCCCTCACAGCACGGTCAGCATGGTGAGAGGGCTGGAGGGGCTCTCCAGACCTGCAGCACCCGTGGGAGGGGGGACACAGCGTGGAAAGCCCCGAGCTGCTGCAGGCTGAGCAGCCTCAGGACTCGAACAACAGTGCCAGGCTGGTGTCCTCTTCTCAAACACAGTCCTGCTGCCCCACAGCCCAAGGGACTGGGTGACATCTCACACTGCTCTGCCCAGCGCTCCCAGGGATGCCTGCACAGCCGCTGCCAGCAGTGTCATGGTGAGTTTCTCAAGAGGGACAGAACAATATAAATCCAGGTGTTTGGAGTAGTTCATACAGAAAAATCTGTCAGTCCTTGGACCAACAACAAAGAGATGCTTTCTTGGAACCCAGAGCAGGGAGTAATGTAGAGCAGCAGCTCCTGAGGTCCTTCTCTCCCAGTTTCGAGTTAGTGCAAGCCTGTAGCAAGACTAGATACTCCCCAATGTTCTTTGCTTTTATCAGTACATGAGGCTCTGGGCTGACCCTCCCTAAGTGGAACACGTCCAAGGGAGGGCAATGGAGCTGGGGAAGGATCTGGAGCACAAGTCTGATGAAACTTCAGACTTGAAAGGGCTCCAGGGGGAGCTTCTCACTCTCTAGAACTCCCTGACAAGAGCTAAGAGCTGGGGGAGGTTGGTCTCTTCTCCCAAGCAGAAAGCAAGAGGATGAAACAGCCTCAAATTGCGCCAGACGAAGTTTAGATTGGATATCACAAAAAATTTCTTCCCCAAAAGGGCAGTGGTGGAGTTGAAAAGCCATATGGATGTGGCACTGGGGGACATGGGTTAGTGCTGGGCTTGGCAGTCCTGGGGGAATGGTTGGACTCAAAGATCTTAGAGGGTTTTTCTAACCTATAGAATTCTGAGTCTGTGTCTTACCACATGTTTCCACCCCCCCACCCCACCCCTTTCTGTCTGACCCAAGCCATCTATAGGTGAGGAAACAGCATTTATGCCACACTGTGAGCAGAAAACATCACTTTTCAGAAATAATTACCTTTTCATAGAGAGTATTTTTATCAATTTTGACACACTCATATCTGTGGACAGGAATGGAGCAGGCTCCATGGTCAGGCCATGGGAACTTGCCTTGGGAACAGAGACTGCAGCACAACCAACTTGTAAGCAGCTTTCAGAACTGAGGTGGGACTTGGGGGCGGGTGTTGAGCAGAAGACTTGTTTAAATACTGTATTTTTTATGTCACTAGCTTTTAACCTAGTTTTTGTTTATTCTAGAGGTTTATCCCTCTGCTTTAACCGAAAGAACTAGAAAAGGGCAAAGGAAAAAATAACAAGCTTACTCTCTTGAAGGCCACACAATAGGGAAGAAATAACTTTTAAAAAGTGAGAAGAAACCCCAATAACACATCCCAAACAACAGAAGAAACCTCACACAAGAGATGCCTTTGTTTTTTAGCCTGATTTCATTATAGCATCCAGGCTTGGACAGCCACTCAGCACACACAGACAGCAAATACACAAGCTTACAGGCACAGATATTTGACCTGTCCCTGTTCATAGTTTTCAGATGACTTTAAACAGCTGGGGGAGTAGGAACCCACAAAGCATGAAGTTCCTAAAATGTTGTGAAGCAAAAGGTAAGAACCTACTAATACTGATATGAAGGCAATTGCTAACCAGCAGCATCAGAAATAGTATACAAGAAAGGGACAGCAGGAAGGCCAGCTCAGCTCCAAGAACCACCTGCTTCATCAGCAACAGGAGAATCCCTGTCATGCCTACCTGCTCCAGGAACAAGGGAATCCTCCAAACTACCCCAACAGACTCAGCAGGAACTTACACTGAGAGCCAGAGCCAGGAGACAATCCAATCCTACCAGGGCCAGGTGAAAGCTGTAACCCTAAATACCCAATGATGGACTTTTGTAGGCTTGGGCACTCCTGCATGTAATTACCTCTCTGCTGCTTTCCTCTAGGTGAAGTATTTCCTCTTTTGCACTTGCTTAGCTAGCTTTTTCCAAACACAGATCTCCTGCAGGCAGGGACTGGGTTTCTTTCACTGGAGGTGGAGCTCTTCACGCAGTGCACAGGTAACTTCTGGGTGATGAAGCAAAAGTTATATGTATATATATATATAAGTGCTGTATATGTAACACATATACAACTTGTAGTACAATTGTTCTGTAGTCACAATTGCTAATGTGAAAATAAATTAAGAAAAAAGAGAACTATCCTGCTAGGAATACAGCACTGACTGAAAAACAGGAGAGCAATGCTTTGGCTCCAGTTGATATATTCTGGGAATCCAATGGAGGTACAGCCACAGGAATGTCAGGGACTCCTGCTTCCCTAAGGTTAGCATTTGTTTCTGTGCTCTTCTGAGCACATAAATAATCCTCCCCCACAAGAAACCCTTATGAAAGGCTTATCCCAAATTAAACTGACAAAACAAGTCAATTGCTGCTTGTGTCTGTGTCTGTGTGAGTGTCTGTGTTCCTGTTAGAAGCATTAATTAATACATGCTTCTTTTTATGAGATTTCTGCCCTTCAGCCTCACGCCAAGAATGAAACTACATGGCTAATTTAATGAGTGTCCATGACAGGAGGTGGAGAGCCAAACCATCAGGGTGAAACAATTCCTAAGTAACACACATGGGGACTTGTCACAGGTTTCTCTGATCAGGTTTTTGATAAGAGGAAGAGTGGCTCCTGTTAGAAGCTGCTAGAAGTTTTCCCCTGTTCTATGGAGCCAATGATAGTCAGCTGTGAGGAAAACTTCCTGCTTTGGAATCATTAGAAATGCCCCTAAGGGAGAAGACATTTAAGAATGGAGGAGTTATTGTGCAGTTGGAAAATCTGCGACCACGGATTAACAACGCAGACATCAAGGTCAGTGCAGGAGGAGAAGGAGGGGTAGGGACCCCATGGGAGCAGGGAAAGGACTCAAAGCTGTGATTCCCTGATGACCATGGTGATTAATATCTTCTGAGATACCCACGACAGGACTCAAGGGAACAGTTCACCCCTTGGTCCTTTGTGCAGCAGAACCAGAGCTGAATTCCATTCTCCTTCCTTTCCCCACTTCACAAAAAGCTTTGTTTCCTCTGAGTGTTTGTAGGCAAGGTGTCATGCTGGACTAGGGATGTTTATGTGGCAGGATGATCCAATTTGGTGTGGCTGGAAAGCTGGTCCTGCAGGTATAAACTCAGAGCTCCAGCAATCTAAGGATCTGACAGGTAAGACCTCTGTGAAAACCTTCCACTGAGGTACAGGTGATTTAAATACAAAGATATAATCTCATTACAGGGGTATTGGATACCAGTCCTCTAGCTAATTGGTGTTTTCACTCAAGTACCTCAAAGTGCTGGATGGGTTGATCAGGGAAAGGGAAACAGAGGGATGGGAGATGGATGGGGAGGGAACCAGAGGGATGTGAGGGACTGCTGGCTGCTGCCCAGACCCATCTGTCCATGCAGTGACACCTTCTAGGATTGCTCCTCTTGCTACAGCTTGCCTGTACCACAAAGCAGCACCAGCTCACCATCAGGAGCAGCAGGTTGTGACAAAGGTATGAGAAATAAAAAAACCATGGGTTTATTGAAAGCAAAGAGTTCATTAACTCAGGAATTATTTTTTTAGGTGTACTGCAGAAGCTGTGAGGTACCAGGTCCTGTCTGGGGCTGGTGCCAGGGACAATTTGCATTCGGGAACAGGGAATTATGAAAGTAGATAAGGGTATGGCCAAAACAAGCCCCTCCACCACGTGGCAGGCCCTTTGTGTGCAGAATAAAGTGGTCATTGTGACCAGGAGACCCTGCACAGGGGGCACACCAAACCCAGCCAGAAGGACAGGCCCACTCCTCTCATTGTGCTGACAAGGTGGGACCCTTGGGACACATAATTTTTGGGGTGGGGAGGTGCTTTTTCAGACCTTTGTGGCCTGAGCACCCAGAAGGTGCTGAAATAGAAACTTCCCTTGTCTTCTAAACTTCATCTCACAGCTATTTGCATCCTCCCTAAATTGAATAAATGAGATTTTTCCCACAAAGGCATTGCATGCCAGAGCCCGGGAAAAGCTGGGCCTCGTTTTGTCCACTGCAGGGCCAGTGTTACAGCCGCCTGCCAGCAGAGCCTGGGGAAACTGGGAGTGTTTTTTTTCCCTTTGAAAACGTGAATCAGTCACTGACATTAAAACACCTGGAGGAAAACCCACCTCGAGAGGGGCCGTGAGGGATCTCCCACACGGCCCGGTGCGCTTTCCCCGCTACCTCAGGGAGCACTGGGAGGCGGCCTTCATGAGGTGCAGGGGTGCAGCTGAGGGCCTTCCCACCCGCTGCCACCCGCGGGGGTGCCGGTACCTCCCGGTGAGGCGGGGCCGAGGGGACAAAGGCCGCTCCCCCCGGTG
>WBMV01002489.1:184216-263955 GCA_013396655.1 Campylorhamphus procurvoides
GGCCGGGAGGGCGGTCTGTGGGGTGTGAGGGGGGCGAGGGGGCCCTGAGGGCATCCTGGCGGCGGCCGCTGAGAGGAGAGAGTGGTGCGGGGGTTGGGGGCTCTGGAGAGGGCTGGGCCGCGCTCTGCTGGTGCTGGGGTGGAGGAAAAGGTCGCTGGGCGTTTCTGGGAGCAGAACTGGGAGGGGAACTGGGAGCACTGGTGCGGGACTGGGGTTCCTGAAGGGGGAGAGGTGTGCTGGGGGCCTGGGCTTTGTTGGGGAGAACGGGAGTGGGGAATGAAAGAGAAGGATTTCACTTCCCTCAGTGTAAGGGTTGCCGGGGAGCAGCAGAAGGGAAGGGGTGTCTGAGGGCGATGCTGTGGGTTGTGTTGGGAAAGGAGCTTGGGATGATGGTGAGGGGATGGAGCTTACAGGGCTAACTAACATGCCGAGGTGATGGTGGGAATAATGGTGCCTGAGGCTTGGTCAGTGTGTATCGTGTATGTCACTAAGTGAGGTTCCTTGGCACATCTGGAAGGTGTTTCTGTAAGGAATTGAGAAATGCGTTTGCAAGAAGGGGCTGGCATACTGAGGGGCTGGCAGGTTCAAGGGGAACTGCAGATCGAGGAGAGAAAAAAGATGCAACTCATCAGGGTAATGAGGCAGGCTCTGAGAAGCTCACATGAGGGCTGTGGTGTTCTTGCTTATCACAGCTAACCAGTGGATGAGAAATCATCGCTTTCCTGCCGTGCTGCGACACCCCAACCCTCCCTGATTTTGCAGAAGTGAGTGTCTGACTATCCTGTAGGCATGGCTCACCTGAGAGAATTTGCCAGCCAGGTAAGTGGTGATTAAAAGCTTGTTTTAAACTCATTCCAAGGGCAAACATAACAGTGTTTGCTCTTGTTCTGAGGGTTTCAAGCAAACCATCAGAAAATCCCTTTTTGCCTCTCTTTATCTCTTGCACACATCTCAGCTTACTCCTGTTAGCTGATTGTGTTTCACTTTGTGCAGGTGGTGACTAATAGTGTTGTGTTGCCAGAGAAAGGGAGTCCTTCACCCAGTATGGGACCTTTTTTCTGAGGTTAATTTTGCTTTTCTTAGGGAGGCAGGAGTCAGTGGGAGGTGGTCTGAGTATTTTTGAGAGGGGAAGTCTAGAAATGGGAGCAGAAAAACTGTGTGCCAGCTCTGCCAGATATACCTTCCTAAAGTGTTCACGGCATTAGTCTCAGAAAAATGGTGCTTGTAACCTCACTGCATAAGAGGCAGTGATATTTGATACTGAGCAGTAACTCTTCTGAGAGGTCTCAGCCTCCGTGGATGCAGTTAAATGCTGCTCTTGTGATGATATTTTCACCAGAGGAATGTGAGAGAATGATGTCATGGCTTGGGACTAAAAGCTAAACCACTCTAATAGAAGACTTGCATTTTCTTCCCTCTGGATTGGGTTGCGGGATGTGTTTGATTATTGGCAGATGTCAAAACCAAATGCAGGTCTTCTTAAATTGTGTTCTGTGAAAATTTTTGGCGTTTTCTGTTCTCCTAGATGCAGAATTACTAAAAGCTTTAGTGGTTTGAGATGATGCTCTCTCTGAACCTTTTCTGATTTAAAATTGATTTGCAATGCATCTTAGTTTGCATGCTGTCTTTCACATCCACTGTTTCCCCAAAGTAGGTATGGAATTAAATGCAAATATAGTGCCTGAGTGAGTCACTCCACAGGGAGAGAAAAGGAAGGATACTGTCTGGTAAGGGCTGAGAGCTGAGTTCTGTAGCTAGAGAGGAGGTTGCTCTGAAGTTTTCTTTGTACACAATATTCTCTCACAAAGCTTATCAGAGTTTCAGTGGTCTCAGCTCTGAATTATTATAGAAATGTTAGGCATTCTCAGATCCTCTCACACCATGACTCTCTGTCTGGTCTTAGAATAGGAAACCAGTCTGTGTTGTCCATTCCTCCAGTCTTTTCAGGAAGCCTTGGTGGAACCTTGAAATCTGTGTAACTGGGCCTTGCTGGGAGGGCAGTAGGAACTGGCCTGAAGTTCTGTTCACCAGGATTTAGGGAGCAGTGGGAAGTACTCTGAAAGTACTTGGAAGTACTTGGATTGGGATGTCAGAGGCTTGACTTTGATTCCCAGTCCTGGTGCTGATGGGCAGGGTTCCCTTAGGCTGATCCCGAGGTGGTTCTGTGTCTGTGCCTCCATTTCCCTGTCTCAGGAGGCAGTTTCTCTCTTTTCTTGGCTGCCCTTTGCTGTGTACATACAGCACTGTAGGTCTTTGTATGGAGCTCTATCTGCTCACAGGGTGATGTATTTGCATTACCCTGTTTAAAGCTCTTATCTGAGCTCTGTTTCTAGTTTTGCTGTTCCTTATGTGACCTTGAAGGAGCTATTCCGGTTTTTTGGCTAAGTAATGCTTTCCTCCTTGAAGCAAAAGAATTCTGCCTGTGAACTGAGTTGGGAGTCTCAGACAAATTAGTGTGTATCAAAGTCTTGAGCATAAACTTCCCTCTTGTCCATAGTCCAGAAATTCAAAACTGTCTCAGGCTTTGACAGTTGCAAAGAGCTGGGCACAGATTTCATATAGAAGGGAAGCTTTCAGGTGGCTCCAGATATTTGGCTGATTTCCTCAAAGATAGCACAATGCAAAGAGACACCTCTGCTGGTGGCCCAGAGGTGAGTGTGGGTAAATGCTGGATGCTGGGGAGTGGAGGTGGCAATAGGGGTAGGATGATCAGAGGTTTATTAAAACCAGCGTTCTCCATCCACTGTGTTTGGCAAGAGGAAAATGATGTTTGTTTGTTTGGCTGTTTGGAAAGTGCTCTAGTCAGAAATAACACTTGTGTAGTTCCATTTAAACCCTTGGAGGTTGCCAAGCTCCCAATCAGCTTCAGCTCGTAAAGTATTGTGGCCTTGGCAATCTTGTTACAGACCTCTCCCAGACAGAGCAGTGATTCCAATTCCAACCTGCTGCAGATCAAGCAATTCTCATTTCCAGAAGTGTTTAAGCACCCCTCAGTGTTTTATGCAGCAGGTGCAGGCCTGATTCTTGCTCTCAATTGTTTTGAGAGTGAGATCCAGCTGGACACAGCCCAGAGAGAAGATCTTCAGCTGGTTCAAATGGTGTTTGCTTCTGTTCTCAATCAGGCAGTGGCTTTGAAATGAGGGCAAATACTTCCTGTAGGCTTTGTCTAGTCTCCTTTCAAAGACTATGGATACCATGTCTGCAGCTGGAGGTGGCAAAGCTGCCAAAGCCATTCTTTCCCCATGAAGCAGCTGGTATTACTGCCAGGCCTGTCTCATAACACTGCAGTTCCTAATTCCTGATGGCTGCAGTGAGTTGCTCTGCTTTAAAATGTGGCAGCATCGGTCAGGATGGCAAACACCCCACACCTGTCAGGATAGGGCATCCTTCTTTCCTATGCTGTGAGATTAGATCCCGGAGGGCAGAAGTGGAGCATGTTATTAGGAGATTGTCATCATCCCTCTCTTAATTATTCCTTTCCTGCACTTACGACAGAGATAGTGCATTGTGTGCTCTCCCTCCAAAGTCTGCCCAAGCCTGCCTGAGCTATCTCTAGTGCCTGACTCCTCTCAGTGGGGAGCAACAGCATGAGGCTTTTTGCTCCAGAACTGCTATGTAATAAACATTCAGCCACAGAAAAAGGTACAATGCAGTGCTCATCCCTTAACAGTTTCCCATGTAGTAGTAGAACAAGGAGCAGCAGCTATCTTAGTTTGTCAAGGGAGTTCAGGATTGCTGAAAATGCCAGCTGGCAATGTCTTCTGTGGTTTCCACAATGATAGTTCACACGGTGTTCCCCTGGGCAGACACTGACCTCCTTAAACTGGGGATGGGCCTGTTTCCTTCTCCCTGTTTACAGAAAGTGAAGAAATTTGTCAGCAGACTCTGGTCCTGCAGCAGCATCCAGAGACTGTAACCATGGCTGGAATGACTCTGTACCTCTTGGCCTTACACTGCCTCCCTGGGTTCTGCCTGTTGCTGGGTCTGGCTTTTGTGATTTTGGCCACTGTGTCAGGGGATACATGCCCTCTGTAGAGTCAGACTCTTGCCCTGTCACTTGAGAAGCATTTCCAGGTCAGTTTCGAAGTGGCAGGTACTTGGAAGGTAAATCCAGTAAAGTTTCCTGTTCCACCTTAATGTGGTGGGCTTGTCTCATCTGCCCATCAGAGTTGTATTGTTTTCCCTAGTCTCTTCAGCAAAAGTTCTATGTGTTTGTCAGGAAGCTTTGTCTCCTTCACCTTCTCCTACCCCTACCTCAACTCCTTTGTTCCACAGAAAACAGGATAAACCAACATCCAAGTCTGGGAGCTTGTTTACAAAGCTCTCCATGATTACAGAGCCCGCCACGTAAAGTGGTGGTTGTCCCAAAACCTGCCAGCCATGGCTGGTGCTCTTATGTTTGATGTCTTGTTCTTGAGGAATCAGCCCTGATTCTCTGATGTGCCTTGCCAAGCTGAGGAGAGGAGCAGTCACTTCCACCTTGCTGTTTCTTACCCCATGGAAAAGTTATTTAGATGGGAGGAGAGGAAGGTTTTCTTGCAGGGTTGCTTCCCTTCAAGATGTGGGTATTGTTTCCTTTATGAGCTGAGCTGGTGCTCCTAGGAGATGATCCTCTTTCTCTCCCTTCTCCCTGTTGTGTGGGAGTGGCTGATATGGTGAGTGGCATTTTCAGGGTGCAGTAGGTGACTGTGCAAAGTAACATCTGGGGCACTTATTTGTCCCTTCCAAGAGGTGGAAACTGTTCCTGGTCTATGGTGAGCCTGGACTAGCCCGACTGTTTCCCCCTGCCTGCAGTCAGCATTCTCATATTGTCCCCTGGCATTTCTCAAGCTGCAATCCTCCTCCTTTACCCCACCTCCCTTTCTCCAGTCCCTGTTATATATCTCCAGTTCTTTTCATGTCTGCACATCCCCTCCAGTCTGTTGCCAGTGGATTTGTTCAGTACAGCCTGTTTGAGTGTTGCTATGGAAGCAAAAGGGTTATCCTTCTTTATCCTGGGCTGGAGTTTGTGTGGCAATCCTGTTGAGTGAGCTGACTGTAAAGCTTACCTGGGTCTGGCTTGTAGCAATGCACTGGGCACAGAAGGCAAACAGTCTGTAATGATGGGCAGGCTTACTCATTCAGCAGCACTTTGGGCTGCTCAGTGATGGTCTGATGCTAGAACAGCATGGTATGGGGTGGAAAAATGCAACTTCCCTCTTTGATAAAATCTGCCAGCTCAAGGTCCTTGCGAGGGAGTGGTCTTGTGGTGAAGGTGAGACTGAGAAGTTCTGGATGTGGAAAACTCTGTAATGGCTTGGCTCCTTCCTGTAGGTCAGACCATATTTTCCAGATTTTTTTTTGTAACTTTTAAAAAAAGCAGAAAAACTAATCACAAAAAGCATTTTAGCAGCATGAAGCAGAGCATGGCCTCCTGGTGTGCAGCTGGACTGAAGGAAATAGCATTAGAAAGTGATTGTGGTTTGTATGCCTTTTCATCCATACTCATCTTAATAAAGAGTTAACTGTGCAGCTGCTGTTAGATCTGTTAGTATCTTCCCAGCTGATGTGCTTATCTAATGAAGGAAATGCTGTTTGCCTTTGCATGTGGGTGTGCCAACCGTGAGAGAGGCTATTCCAGAAAAGCAGGTCAGGCAGATGGAGTGTCCATTCCACTTTCCTGCCTCCTCCTTGCTGCTGACCTTCCAAATGATGTGAGGACCTGCCCTCTATTTTATCTACACTAATATCATCTGGAAAGTTTTCTTCCATTTTAGGCATCAGTTCCCTCCACAGACACCTGAGGAGAGCTGGGCTGGGTGCTGCCTGCAAATCAGGCTGCAGCAGAGAAGACAGCTGGTGTGAACTAGTATTGATACTACTATTGATTTCACGCTCCAGACAAGTGGGGAAAGGGGCACATCTTTCAAATCATTTTGGTCTTTGAGTGCAGGAAGGCTGACTAGGGAAACACTGTTATGGCCTCTTCCTTGTGCCCATTTTCATTGCCAAATGAAGGCTGGTTGTGGTACACCTTCCTGGTGTCTATTGAAGTGTGAACTTCCACTATGGTTTGCAGGAACAGAAAGCCAGTGGAAAAGGTTTCTTCAGTTCTAATCTTGGATATATTCTGTGTTATGTTCCTCAGGCTTTTTAGGATGTGTGAGTTTTGGATGAATTTATCAATGCCATAGGTGCACAGATACGGAGATGAGCTCTATGGGTATGTGTGGTGCTCTGCAGCCCTGGGACTTAATGGGATTTTCCCATCTCTGCTTCCTGGTTTAGCACTCCAGAGTGGATCCTGAGGAGCTGTTCACCAAGCTGGAGAGGATTGGCAAGGGATCATTTGGGGAAGTGTACAAAGGGATCGACAACCGCACCAAGGAGGTGGTTGCCATCAAGATCATTGACCTCGAGGAGGCTGAAGATGAGATCGAGGACATTCAGCAGGAGATCACAGTGCTCAGCCAGTGTGATAGTCCCTACATCACCCGGTACTATGGCTCATACTTGAAGGTAGGAGAAACCATGGTGAATCCTCAGCAGCAGTTTGGGAACGGTGTGGGCTCCTCTGTGGGCACTGCAGTGGGAAGTGGCACACAGCACTGGAGAGTGCCCAGTGTGGGAGCATCTGTGGCAGCAGGAGCAGCAGTTGCTCTGCTCACTGCATTGGTGTGCTCTTAATGGCAGGCCAGACTTTAAGACACTTGCTAAGCACATGGAAATGAGGTGGCTGGTACAGTGTGGTACCAAGAGCAGGACACTTCACTGGAGAGAAAATTGTTTGTTGAAGACTGACCTCTGCCTGGTTTGACCATTCCTGAAAGGAAGTGGGTGGAATACTTTTCCAAAATAGTACAGTCTTAGGTAGTGCCACTGAGGGATTTATGCAGCTGGAAAGAGGAAGATGTTGAAACTGTACTTTGTGATCAGCATTTCATGAGAAATGGTGAATAGAATATGACCAGAGTCTGTGGAGGAATGCTGATACTGCTTCCACTGAGAACAGGTTTAGGAATCCCTAATGAAAGCTACCAGTAGTTGTGATCAGAGGTGGCCTCTGCATGCTGTCTGCTGCAGGTCAATGTAACTGGGACTGCAGCAAGCAGTTCCTGAGCTCTTTGGATCCTGAATATTCCTTACATATTTTTAAAGGCCAGAATACATTTTCTCAGCCTTCTGCTTTAGTTTCATGGACCTGCTGCTTATTTCCTATCAGGACCTTGTGAATCACAGTATGGAAATATCTTCTCTGAGGAATGAGAGTGTCTTGCCTGTTGTACCCTTCAAGATGGCAGCCCTGTTATTGAGATGAAAGGCTGCAAAGCTCCCCTGCCATTGCTAAGAAGGAGTTATACTGGATGTGCTGTTGGAGTGATGCTAAATGGCTTCAACCTGAAAAAAGCTTATGTCTGTGGGCTGGGCAGTCTGGTGCCTGTAGGGGCAATTGCTCAGGTAAAACTGCAGACTGAGAGTTAGCAATGTACTGGAGCCAGATCCATCTATATAATAGTGTCAGCAGAAAAGAGGGAGCTGGGAGCTCCTTCCCTCCTTCCTTAAGGCTCTGAGAGCTGTGGTGTGCAGCATCTCTTGGATTGCATGCAGGACTACTCCTGTGTCTCGCTGCCTCCTGGGTGTTTCACTTTTCTGCGGGCTTTTATGACTGTCTTTGCTCCTGATTTGTGGTCTTGATTGCAGGGCACTAAGCTGTGGATAATCATGGAGTACCTGGGAGGAGGTTCAGCCCTGGATTTGGTGAGTACCTGGCAAGCTCTAGACTGTGGAAAACGTTGTCTGGAGCCTTGGTTTGTGAAATGCCCATAAAGCCAGACACTTACTTGCCACATCCCATCCTTTTGGCAGCCCTGTGCTTGAGGGGTATGCAGTGCAGGACAGACATGCTTGTTACGTTCATTCCAGGGCAGGGGAGATGTTTGCACAGAGCTCAGCTGTCCTACACTGTCCTCCAGCACGCTGTGCTGCTGTACAATGGGAAGAGCCAGGGAACTGAAAAGGGACAGCAGCCAGTTGGTTTTGAGCAGTGTGAATCTGTATTTGCTCTAGTCGGAATTATGGTGTTGTTCAGTGCATGCATGGCTCAGCAGGGGCATGTTTTGATCAAATTACTCCAAATTTTAAGAGAATACAAATGCAGGACATGCCCATAGGCAAAGTTGTGCTGTGCTGTATTCTGTCACAGGGTTTTGCTCTTCTCTTCAATGCCCATTTGTCCAGAGCAGTAGCTTGTCATGTAGGGAAGAATGATGAGCCTGCAGTGACTCGGAGGAAGGTGCAGGGCTGTCACCAGCAGAAGTCATCTGAGTGTCAGAACCTTGGTTATTGCACTGAGAAGGTAGGACTTGGTTAGAGGAGAACTGATAGAAAGGAGAAGAGCTTCGATACAATGCTCCAAAGCCTGAGGGTTGATGTTGTCCCTGGGCTGTTGCAGGGGCTGGAATTCGATTTTTACATGCTAGCAGAGAGACCTGAACAAGAAAAACTTAAAATGTTCTGTTCACCAGTGTATTTCTGACCAAAGAAAGAGATGAGCATCCTGCTGTTTGTTTGGGAAGCCTTTAATAGACTGATAGACTAGCAGAAAATCCCCTGAAGTTCTTCCATTTAATGCTGCCAGGTGCAAAGTGCAGCATTCTGCTTACAGAATGTGCACCACGCATGCAAGTAGGTACTTCCTGCTGAGTACAACCTTTTTGGCCAAGGTTTCCAAGTAACAAACAGAGAGCCTGATAAATCCAAGGCATCAGTCACCCTCTTTTAAGTCATCTTTTTTGCCCTTTATCAGCTGAAACCAGGACCACTGGAGGAGACTTATATAGCTACTATCCTGAGAGAAATCCTAAAGGGTTTGGATTATTTACACTCAGAGAGGAAGATCCACAGGGACATCAAAGGTGAGATTGGAGAGCTCAGCCCTCTTTCTTGTCAGGGATGTTAATGACATAAAATGCAGAAGTGTTATACAGCAATAATCTGTGAGGTTTCAAAGACTGTTTCTCGGTTCTGCTTTTCCTGTTGAGTTTCTGTTTTCTGAATCTGATGATTGTCACTGTATCATGACTCATGCTTTCATGTCTTGAGGTGCTCAGAGTACAGTAAGGATCTGTAGCTCTCCTCTGGCACTTGGAGTTTGAGCAGGCAGGGAGCTAAAGCAAAGGAGTCGATGAAAGGCATGCTCAGATATATTAGCTGACTCATGTCTGGACATTTGCTTTGCTGCTGAACCCCAGAGGGGGGGTGTGTGTGTTGGCTATCATGGTTATGGCTCACAGTGAAGGTGAGCTGTCCTCGTGCAGGGTTCACAGCCCTAGAAAATGAGGGCAGCTTGCATCAGCTTATCCTGCCACTGGTTTTTCTAGTCATTGGCTGCAGGCAGTGTAGAGAGAGCTGGCATCTGTCTCCTGAAGGGCAGTCTCACAGTGAGCCCAGAGCTTCAAAAGGCAGTGGGAGGATTGAGGAACAGTGCTGTGGGGCTGTGGCCAGTGCTGGATCCTCACCCCTCTGACCCACTGCGGGGGGAGGGTGTGAGCAGGCAGAGCACAGAAACCTCATGGAGGGAGATAAGGAGAAAAGATTCCATTGTGTGTGTGTGTGACTGCATATTTCTAGCGCTGTAAGACGTGCAGGACTCTTGGTTGCCAGCAGTGGGAAAATGCTGAAAGTTTGTAGGTAGGGTCTCTCTCGTGAGGAAAAGCCCTACAGAAAACCCCCATTCCCAAACCTGCTCAGTGTTACTGTCTTTGAGTGGGAAGAAGTACAAGACCTGGACTTGAACTCTGCAGAAGGATTTGTAATTTAACCTGTCCTGAATGCTGCTTCAAAAAAAATATCCAAACTGTTAGAGCCCATGTACCCTCCTTTCTTTGTGTGGCCAGGAGTCACATTAGCTGATTGTGTGGCCCTTCACATCTACTCCTTGCTCCTACCCTACCAATATTCCCTTTTTGATCCAGTCAAGTGCATGAACTTGTTCCATGTTACCCAGTGGAGTTCAGAGCATGATAATGGGTCTGAGGCTGGAAGTGGAAGCTGAGGGTTGTCACTGGGGTGAAGGAGGATGGTGTGTGGGCTGGAGAGTCAGAATCCAGCAGACTTAATGCTTCTCTGTGTGAACAGCTGCCAACGTGCTGCTCTCGGAACAAGGAGATGTGAAACTGGCTGACTTTGGGGTGGCTGGACAGTTGACAGACACCCAAATCAAGAGAAACACCTTTGTGGGCACTCCATTCTGGATGGCACCAGAGGTCATCAAACAGTCTGCTTATGACTTCAAGGTGAGCTTGGAAGAAGGAGGGTTGCTGCTTGGAGCTACTGTACATGAGGGGTGCTAGGACTGGAACAGGGATTGAAAGTGCTGCTTTTACTACAGGAATGAGTCTTTCCTGTTATGGTTCAGGGTCTACTGAAGAAATTTGTGTATTAGCCATGAAATGCGCAATCTGATTTGATGTGATTAGCCTTTTGACTGTCCTAAATGTGTGTGCTTTCATGTTGTAGAATTGTTCCTTGCTCTTGTGCTCTTGTTCTACTTTCAGGCAGACATCTGGTCCCTTGGGATTACAGCCATTGAACTAGCAAAGGGAGAGCCTCCAAATTCTGACTTGCATCCTATGAGAGTCCTCTTCTTGATCCCCAAAAACAATCCTCCAACGCTTGAGGGCCACCACAGCAAACCCTTCAAGGAGTTTGTGGAAGCCTGTCTCAATAAGGATCCTAGATTTGTGAGTATTGCTGCCCACTCGATGATCCTTGTGGGTCCTTTCCAGCTCATCCCAGCTGCAGTCAGTGTGTTGCATGTTCAGTGTGCAGAGATGGTTAGATGTGACCTGCTTTCCTTACCTGCTCCAGAGGCCCACAGCTAAGGAATTGCTAAAGCACAAGTTCATCACACGCTACACCAAGAAGACCTCCTTCCTGATGGAGCTGATTGATCGATTCAAGCGCTGGAAGTCCGAGGGCCACGGGGAAGATTCCAGTTCTGGTGATTCCGACATGTACGTGCATGTTCTGTCTGCACAGGGCAGTCCCTGCTCCAAAGAGCTCAGTCCTTTTCCCACCAGGGTTGGAGAGCCCGTGGTAGCTCAGGGAGACCTGTGAGCTTCCATTTGTGGGAGCAGGTGACTGCTGCCTGGAGAACTAGGCTATCAACCTCCTGTTCAGTGGCACCTGGTTCTCTGCTCTGGTTTCAACCTGTGGGGCCTCTTTGCTGAGTGTAAGGAGTTAGAGCACTGACAAGAAACACTTAGACTGTGTGTAAGTAGTAAAACAAGGCTTTTGTTGCCTGTATTTGATACCCATTCTGTTAAGTACAAGAGCCACAGGCTTTAGTAACTGTGGCAAGAGCTGTGTTTGTTGTGTTTGTGTACTCAGGTTCAGCTTTGCTGTGCAGGATGGTCAAGTCATGGGCCTTGGGTGAGGAGAGGGCACGTTATTGCCAGAATGGTGTCACAGAACTTCTCTTTAACTGTAGTGGCAGTGTCTCAATTTCTAAGTACTCTGGGAGGTTGGCTTGTATCACCTAAACCTGGCCCCCTCACATTCTGGGCTTCGATGGTCTTGAAATTCTCCTAACTTTAATTAGCCCTAGAAACTTCTTCAAGCTGCCTAGACCAGAAAGATGATTGTGGTGATTTGGAAACAGGATGTAGCACAGATCTCTCTGATGCTGTGATATGTCCTGTAGAGAGTGAAGTGGTTTCCCTTTAGGATGTTTTCTGGTATAGGAAAATGCCTGGAGCCCTGCGACGATACAGCAATCAGGTGGGGCAGAGCTTGTGACTGTGGGAATGCACAGGAAAACCCCTGGGATACAGAGCTGAGGCTTTGTCTTGTCCTTCTCCTTCTCATTTGCAGTGATGGAGATGCAGAGGATGGAGACCAGGGTCCAATCTGGACATTCCCCCCAACCATTCGCCCCAATTCCTTGAGCAAGCTGCACAAAGGAATGGCTCTTCATGGTTCCCAGAAGGTCTGTGCGCTGGCTGGTTTTTGGGAGGTGGACTGAACTAACACAAGCTTTTGGGTGCCTTGGGGAAGCCACCAGGCCCTTGTGTTCTGTCTAAAATTGACTTCAGTCTGGCACCAAGTATTGGTGCTACAGAATTGCCTCTTCCACATCAGCAGAGCACTGTGACATGTGGCTTTCCTGAGAGCTGATGAGGGCACTGCCATGTTGGAGATGAAGAGACACCAAAGGCTTAGTACTTCATGTGCCCTGGGAGCTTTTGCCTGTTGTTTTAACTTCTTTTCCTGTTCTTTCCAGCCTTCTGAGCCCATCAAGAGGCAGCCACGGTCACAGTGTCTCTCCACGCTTGTTCACCCAGTTTTTGGGGAGGTGAGTAGAACCTTCTTGGTGGTTGGAGATGAAGAGATACCTGAGATGGGTAAGTAAATGGGAAGGATTTGGAGAAGGGATGTGCAGACGTATCTAGTACGGTTAAGGGAAAAGCATTTGTGCCTCTGTTGAGAGGGCTGGACTGTATGTGGGAAAAGTGAGTATATCCCTGGTGTGTCCTCCCCGAAACACTTGTTTGGAAACAAAGCATTACCCTGTTGTCTTCTGATGAGGATCAGATAGAGGAGTCTGATCTGACTGAGATGCTGTTTATAATTAATCTTTTATCTGCCTTCCCTGCACATGTGTTATTGGATGCTGATATTGAAAATGGCTCATGGGGAGTCATTAACAGATGGGGACAATTGCAAATCTGGAAACTTTTTGGGGCAGAGAGAGCAAATGACATTTGGGTTTGGAGGACCAAGCAGTGAGTTAGAGGCATCCTGTAAGGCCAAGCACAGCTCTAATTCCCTGCTACCCTCCAGAGAGCTCACTTTTCTGCAGTGACAGAAGACAGGCCAGCACAGGCTGCTGGACAAGCTGAAGGTCAGGAGTGTGGCAGCAAAGGCTGATAACAAACTGGTGATTTATCTGCAGGACAGTCCTGTGTTTGTCCTGAGACGGGCAGCCTTTGGTAGGTAGACATCAAATCCTTGGCTTTAGCATCATAGCTATTTTTGGCCTAAGAAATCCGTATCCTTGATGTGTAACTGAGTTGCCCTCCATGCCCCTGCCACTCCTGACTGAGCAGAGGTGTGTGTGGGTTCCTCCCACAGCCCTGTGTTAGGCAGCAGGTGCCCCACAGAGGAGGCAGTAGCTGGGGATTAGAGTTCATGTTTGTCCTGCTTTCCAGAGCATGGAGGAAAGGTGAGCTCCTGCAGCAGGAAAGGCTGATCCTGCAGGCAAAGAACTGCGAGGCTTATGTAAAGCACTTTAATCAGCATGGCCTAATGGGAGCTTAATTGAACTGGACAGTGGTAGGCTGGCAGATACTGCTTGTTCAGCAGGAGCTTTGATTGTTGTTCAGTGCCTTGTGTGATGGTGGAGTGGAGAAGGGGCTGTCATATCAGTGGCTTTTGGGAAGGATGTGAGGACCTTCTGCAGGGGGTGGCAATGTTGGGTTTCCAAGGACACTCCTTCAGGGTCGGCACCAGTGACCTCTCAGGAGCTCCTTCTTGACAGGGGTGTAGCTATTTCAAATTAACAAATAGAGGCCTAGTTGGAGTGCACTGACCATGAAAGATGTGAACTGAGGCAGATTCTGCATGTGGAGGTCTTGGTGCATGAGCTTCATTCCCCTGCTCCTGGGTAAAGCTCTCTTTTACCCAGGAGGGGTATTGGAGGCCAAGGGGCTCAGGCTCCCTGGCATGGCCATGGTCTGCCTCGGCCTCCCAGTCACTTGAAGCAACTGAGACTCTTTGGGGTTATGAAAAGTGGTGGTGACTGACTCCTGGTGTGGGTATTTTCTGCCCTGTCTGCCTGTGAGCCTGTGTGTGTGTCTGGGACTGGGCTGTCTTTAGCAGCAAAGGTGACTGTGCATCTTCAGATACATCTGGAGTTCCTTGTGCTGTTACTACTGTACGAGTTTTCAGGGCTTTTGATCCATTTTTTATATCATTTAATCTGTTTAAGAGTACATCTTGGTAAGGACTTTGCCATCAGTACCTAGAGGAAAATCTGAACCTCAGACATTGGATTTCCACCTTTCTGATCTACAAAAAGAGCCCATTTTTGTTTGTTTAAGTAGAATGTGAGTGCCCTTCTGCACCCTGGTGGAGTCAGACTGCAAGGGAAAGGGCCTTAATGTCAGTGCTGGACTGCTTGACCAGAACTTTCTGCAATGAAATAAGGACCTAATGCCCAGTTTCTGGGTTGCAGCTCAAAGATAAGCACAAGCAGACTGGAGGCAATGTGGGAGCCATGGAGGAGCTGGAGAATGCATTTAGCTTGGCTGAGGAGTCCTGCCCAGGCATTTCTGACAAACTGATAGCACACATGGTGGAGCGAGTACAAAGGTGAGTGTCCTCAGTGTCAGCTGGCACTGCACTCCAGAGGGGTGGGAGAGGCTGGTGCCAAGCAGTCAAGACAGGCAAGAGGGAATACTGATGACAACTGCCTTATAGTAGTCTGTATGTCACTTCTTTTAACTGCTTTCATTTAATGGAACCAGTTCTTCATGCCCCAGAGGTCCTTCCTCACCATAAACAGATTTCTGTAGTGTAGGTGTGTGTTGCAGAGCACAGAAAGAGCTGCTGTTCACCTTCATTTTGCACATACACCTATATACATAGGATGTCCTGCTGTTCCTGTTACCCAGGTAGCAAAGACTATGCTAAATCTCATCAGGATCACTTCTGGAGTAGTAAGTTTCTGTTAATGTGTTTCATTGCAAGGAACGTGCTTTACAGCACTATGTGCAACCAGTCACTGCTTGCCCAGCTTCAGGTGTACAGGAAATACACAGGAAAGTGTGTTATACTTATTAGGTTAAAACCACCTTGAAAGCCTGAAAAAAGTGCCACCTTGGCTTTTGGTTAAATTGTGCTGGGGTTTGTTTTCAAGACTTTTTTTAATCCAGGCAAAACTGCCCTGGCAATGGGAGTGGGGACAGACGTGCCCAGCCTGACCCCTTCCCCTGCAGACCCTGCTGGGCCCTCCCCCAGGTGGGAGCTTCAAACAGCCAGAACTGACCAGTTTCCCCTCCCCTGTTGTTCTTCCCTGCAGGTTTTCACACAGTCGGAACCACCTGAGCTCTGCCCGCTGACACCCACGTTCCCTGCTGCTGTTGTGAGGGGGGAAGGATTTTTTCCAGCTTCATAAGAACTACATGTTTAATCCAGACCATCTGCCCTTGGATGTGACATTGTGTGACGGACTCCAGGACATTTCAGAGCCTTCATGTTAGCCGTGTTTCCATGATAACCCAGGGGGGGGTTTGCGATGCAAGTACAATTTAGACCTTTTGCAGAACCCGAGATGGGTGGTCTAATTGTTTTTACAATGTAATCAATGCAGTTTTTAATTGTTTCCCTATGGATGTGTCCGTTTTGGCTTGGTTTGATTCACACCTTGTTTCTGGTAAATGCCTGGCTGCTGGAAAAAAGGGAGAGTCTCTTCCACTGAGCTGTGTTTCACAGGCGAGTCTGATGGGTTTAGCCTCCTGTCCTTCCTAAAGCAGTGTTTGTGAGCAGTCCCGTGTGAGTGCAGGGGTGTTGGGAAGCTCTCCAGGCTTCTCGGGGAGAGCAAGAGCAGCTTTCCAGTTGTTCTGAAGGATCACCTCGACCCTTTCACACACAAGTGACAAAAGGCTTTCCAGAGCAGCAGCAGCAGCTGAGCTGATACGCTTTCCCAGCCTGTTGATTTACAGGAGGATGGGTTTGCTGACTGAGTGTACATTTTTTGGCTCTGGGACATCATTTTGTGTTAGGCCTTGGTTCATCTCCTTCAGGCAGCAGCAGAACTTGCCGTCAGTCTCTGGGAACCAAAGGCAAAGTGGGTACGTTTGCTGGGGTAGCTGGAGGGTTCCTGTGCTGGTGCTTTCAGACAGGCAGCTGGGCAGTGCTGCACTCTGAGGTGAGCAGGCCCAAATGGGGCGGAAGAGTTAAAGAAGGGGAGTGCCAAAGGGCATTGGGCAGAGCTTTGATTCACAAGGCAGAGGGCACTTCTTGAGGCAAGAACCTGTCCTCTACAGGGAGGCATAAACTGGATGGCTCGCAGCAGTGTGGTGGGGGTGGAGGTTCCCAAAAGCTACTCCAGGCATCCCTCCCCTTCTCAGCCTTTCCTTTCTGGCTCCTCTGTCAGCCTGGGGTAAAGACTCGCTGCAGCCAGGGCTCTGCTCCAGCTGACAAGCTGGGGTGGGGTTTGCTAGCAGAGCAATTAAAGCATCTCCTGCTGGGTTGGTTGCTTAAGGTATTCCAGGAGAGCCATCCCTGAGGAGCTTTTCTTTCTGTATCATACAAGTTTATAAATCAAATCTTTAATTCACCTAAGTGTGCAGATCTTAGACTACACTTGAAAGGTCTAGAAAAACAGACTTAGGAAAATAACCCCTGATAGCTGGTTGCTTAGAGAGCTGCCCTCTAATTGGAAAGAGAGTCCTGTGAAGTCAGCAAGGCCTCAGTTATCCAGATCTTTCTGTCTGGGTGTTTGTGTGTGGATGATGTGGCTCACCCCAAAGGCTGGAGCTGTTCAGCGTGTTTTTTTAAAAGACAGGCCACTTGGTTAGAAACAAGGCTTGATTTTTGGTACTTGGATTCAGACCTGCAGATTTTAAGTGCTCAGGAGGACCATATGTTCCCTCATCCTGGTGTGCAGTGTTCACTTTAGCTTATGACTATCCTATATTCTCCCTGATGGATAAACCCCGGCTCAGCAACACTATGACCTTGTCCCTTGGAGAAGAGGTGCTGCTGTTGGGTTTGCTGGATCTCTGCTGCAGAGTGGTCTGCTGTGGGGAGAGCCAGCTCGGAGCTGCAGTTGGGAAGAGCAGAACAAACCCATTTTTCCCTCAGGAGAAGTTAATGTATAGACAGGAAACTTGGAGGGGGAAGGCAGAGGCTGCAGGCCAGCAGAAGGGTTCCTGCTGCTCTTAAAGTTGCTGTTCACAACGGTAGCAAACTGTGTTGATAAGGTACCTGTATCCTTACTCACACTCTCTCCAGTGTAAGGAGTAAACTTTTTAAAGAAAACAATCCCCACAACCTTTGTCCAGTATTCAGAGCAACAATGGGTTTCGTTTTTAAAAACGTTGAAAGGGATCTGCCACTTTCAATAAAGTAACAAAACAAATGAGACTGGTGTAACTTTGTGTTATTAGGGGGCAAGGATTGTTTCCAGCCTGTGTGTGACCATCCTTCTCTGAGCAGGAACAGAGGTGATGGGCACAGGTGGGGCTGTGATCCAGCCCTGCACTGCCACCTTACCTTTTCCACCCTGCAGCCAAGAAAAGACACAAATGTGCTTCTGAGAGTGGTTGCCCAGAGAAGCTGTGGCTGCCCCATCCCTGAAGTGTTCAAGGCTGGGTTGATGGGGCTCATAGGAACCTGGGACAGTGGAAGGTGTCCCTGCCCATGGCAGGGGGTTGTGGGTGGTGTTGGACTGGATTGTCCTTGAAAGAGCAAGACCATGGATATTAAGCCATGCAGTCCCAAGTGTATCTCCCCTTTCTGTACACCCTGCTAGCAAGAAACCCTAACCCATTGTAAACTGTCCTGTTAAGGAAACTGCTCATGCTGGTAGCAAAGGTAAAAATACTCCTGCAGAGTTCTGGAAAAGTAAAATCTTTCACAGAGCTGACATGCCACTGAAATCCTCACTATTCTGAAAGCTCACCAGGGTGAGGGGTCTGCAGTTTTGCCAGGCATAGCACAGTTTTTGGCTTTCAATGCAGGGATGTTTGAGCTCAGTATTCCCAATGTGAGAAGGGACTTTTTCTGCCTGCTCTCCTTCCAGAGGCTTCTGTTTTGGGGAGACCCATCTCAGCACATACCTCTTCAAGACAGAAGCAACTCAAGGTATCAGCTTGACAGGCCCACAAACCTTAAGGGAGGACTCTTGGCTTGCTGCATCTCTGGTGCAACAGGAGTGGTAACAATACTGGCCTGCTGCAAAGAAGTGACAGAAGATAAACAGAGCACAGGTGTCCCGACAGCCTGGGGATTAGCCCCAACCAGGGGTGTTCCAACACCTTCAGGCGTGTTCCTCCCGTGTCCTTTGATCATTTCTCTACGTGTCAGAAATTTCCTGGTGTTCCCTACGTAATGAGCTGGAAAAATAAGGGGTGGGGAAAAGGAACAGACTTCACTGGAGTCTGCACAGGAGTGCCCAAAAGCCCCCTCTCCCACCACGCAGCTCTCACAGCTCCCTCTGTAACACCCAGAATGTGTCAGGTTGGATCTGGTGCTAGAGCCTGACAGCTGATTTACAGAGGTAATTAAAACTAAGTCTGGCTGATACTGAGAGAGCAAAAGAGCTCTGTCAGGTAGTTAAAAACAACCAGTCCCGTGGAACTCACAGGCAGCTCCCAAAGATGGCTCTGGCACCTCCTCCACACCGTCCTGCCTGTGGATGGAGCAGGGTTAGACAAGAACCAGAGTCCTGGAAAACAAATGAGGAACTTGAACTTGATGGTGGGCTCAGGAATAAGAGGCTGAGAGAGTTTTATACCAAGATGCTATTTACTTTGAACAGTCATATTCAGCCACATTGCAACATGTCTAATCAATCCACATGAACACACCTACAACAGGTAATTAAAAAAATAATAAATGAAGATGCTAATAAATTAAGTACATTTAATTTAGATCAGACAATGGTCTTTGTGACAGCGGTGGCAAAGGCAGCATCTGCAGTCCCTCCAGAATGCAAATGCCAAGTGAGAAAACCCCCTCTGGCTTGCCCCTCTCTGCAGTCCTCATCCCTCCCCGTCTGAGACCATAACTGTGCCTCTGTCACAGGGACCTCCACACTCCTCCCTCCTCACAACAAGCAACACTTTCCTTTTGCTTTCACTGCACCACTGCATTGTTCCTTCTCCTAGTACACAAACACTTTTCTACCTACTAATATAAAGCAGAGTCCCCAGAGCCCATTAAAGCCACGTCCAACAGCACCTTGTGGCACTTGGCATGTCTCAGTCCTTGCATGGAGGCACCCAAAGGTGACAGCTTTGCAAAAACAAACAGCTGCAAATGTGTCAGATTTAATACAGAGATTTAATAGGAGTTCACAGACACTAATGCTCCGTCTGGAAACCAGTGACTTTGACACCTTCATGAGAAACAGAAGATGGATCCCAGCCCAAACTGAAAGGTAAGAATAGGGATTTTCAGAAGTCTTTGCATGACAAAAGCACAAGCAACGGTGGCTTTAAGAGAGGCTTGTTCTGTAGTGCTTAAATGCCTTCAAAACATCACCCACCTCAGAGTGGAGTGCCTGCCATCCTGTGCCTTACATAATTCCTACTACAGGATAAAGAAATGGGAGGTGTGATATGAGAACAGTGATTGAGTCCAGAGGAAAACCATGCCTTGCCCTGCACCGACCCACAACACACCGACACCTCCACAGCTCAGCAGAGCTTTGGTTCTCCCACTTTCCTGGGAAACTGCTGCTGTAGCAGCTTCCAAGGAGCAGAGCTGGTTCAGGAGAGCTGCAGTTACTGTTTAGAATGAACACACCTGTGGGTTCCTGTTGGTCTGAGGTGGCTGTGCCAGCAGGTTGGCATTGAGAGCAGCAGGACAGAGACACCAAGAGCCTGAGCAGGAGAGCCCCTGGCACTTGCTGCTGCTGGGAGCCAACTGCACCACTGGCAGCTGCTGGTTTTGTCCCATGTGTGCTGATCATCCGGTCAAAATGTGGAAACAAGGTGGCACCCGCCTTCAGGGCAGGTGAAGGTGTTACCATACAGGTACAACAGAACAAGAACCCTCCCACGATGTGTGCACACCAGAGCACCACTGTTGGTGGGTTCTCTCTGAGTAGGTTTAGCTGGAACAGACTTGACCCTCTCCCATACCATCATTAAGGGATGTGACCCCACCTGCAGCCCCCTCACTCCCACTTTCCACCCCAGGGGAAACGAGCCTCCTTGAGTCTTTGCTTTATCAGCTCCAGAGACTCCTGTTCCCACCTGCCTCTTCTGTTGGTGTTGCCAGCAGAGACCCAGCTCTGCCCCTGCTTCAGTCTGTGTGACTGTCCCTCTCCTCCCTGGGGAGCAGCAGGCTCGACCTGTCCGGAGAGCTGGTGGCTCTCTTGATCACTTCCATCCACCTGCCAACAAAGGACACGAGAAATGCTCAGCCCCTCACTCACAGCTAGTCCTGTCCTGTGGTTAGGAGCTGTACCCCTTTCCCCAAAGCTCCCAAAACAGATGTTTTCTTTCTTTTAGAAATCTTTCAGGAAATTAACTCTTCAAATGAACAGCCTGAGATGTGGTAAATACCCTGCATGATATGGTTGCCATAGCCCAGGTGACAGCTCTACAGTGCTCTGAGCTCCAGAGAACTCCCACGAGAGCTCACCATGTTCTCTCCTCAGTGTTTTTCAAGGATGACACGCTGACAATAATTGTTGCTTTTCTTAAAATAAGTTAGGAATTAGGTCACAGCCTCACTCATGTGAAAGAAAGCAAAGCAACAGTGTAAAAAGCAAGACAAACCCATTGTGAATTAGACATATTTCCCTTGAAATCACTCCATGAGCCCAGTGGATTAAGGAGCACAACTTACGGCTTGGGTAGCTGATACCTAAACTGCTCACAGGCATGTGACACTCTCCCAAGAAAGGGGGACACCTCTGTAAAACCACATTCCAAAACAACCAATAGGACCTGCATGGCAAGACCCAGTGCAGGAGCTTTCAACAGCTAATATAACAGCAAAGGTTTGTGTGTGATGCATTTGACACAGTTTGGACCCTGTGTGGAAGCTCCTAAGAGCAATTATACAGAGAATAATAATAAAATGTAGTTACAGAGAAAGCAGCCAAGTAAAAGGCAGCCCTGCACTTGTTACTCTCAGCCTTGTGTTACAAATTCTGCTTCTAGAGATTGAAGAGAAAAACAAATCTATCTTTCCAGAACCTGGAAATTTGAGTCCCAAAGAGATGGTGGGGCTCAGCACCCCACAGTCCTTCCTCCCACATTACCTCCTGGCTCCAAGGAAGCCCCAGAATCCTGTCACAAAGCACAGCTCACAGCTCTAAATGCACCCCCAGAACTCCCACACACACAGGAGAGGGTTCTGGCAGAGGATAGATCTCCAAATATCACTGGTGGGAAGAAGGGCATGTTATTCCTGAGAATGTGCTGGAAGGTCTCTCAAACTAGGAGGAAAGAAAGGTCTTGGAATGACCAACCACTGAGTTAACAGCAAGTTCTACACCAGGACAGAGAAAAGAGAAAATTACCTCTCAAAAGTGTATTTGCTCTCAGCCCTGAAGAAATACACGTGGGACTTGAACTGAAGCTTGAAGACATAATCCTTCTGAATGCCATCCGCCTCTGTGGGGGAGCTGACCATGTAGCCAAGGAGGGGGAGGCTGGCCAAGGGATAATCGTCCTGGAAAAGCCCAAGAGCCCAGGCCTCAGTGCCAGGCACCCCTGCCACACTGCTCAGCCCAGTGTGCAGGCACACACACCTGTCCACAGCTGAGGGCTGAGCACTTCTGTTTAGGAGGAGACAGGAGGAGCAGCCTGCCTCTTTTACAAGGCCACCAACAGCTTGTAATGAAACCTCCCCCCAACTCCTTTCACTGGTTTTAAAGAGTGATTTGCTTCTGTTCCCCTGCCCGTCACGACCTCCTGGGCTCCCTCTTCCCTCTCTGCACCCTTTCTATTCAACTCCAAGCACAGATCTGACAAAAAAGGTAAAACAACCCTCCTAAATGAAATGTGCCCTCAAGGTAAGAAGGCAGAGTAACCCAGTGATTGGGTTAATAGGATGAAACGGTTGAGCTGCAACATGGTTTGTTACCAAGCAGGTGCTGAATGCACCATGGGCAGGAAAATTCCTGGAGCCTGAAGTGTAGAAGGGAGCCCAAAGGCTGCCAGGTCCATCAGCTCCTCTAGTCACTGCATTAGGAGACCCACAGAAGGTCAGGACCATCAGAACTGGAAATCCTGATTAAATTCCACAAGAAGTGCCCCCAGCCTTTCAGAGCCCAGCTTCATTACGCACTACCTTCTCTTCCCCTTGCTCCTGTCCTTCAAAGAGCACTGAGCTGCTCCTGGAGCTGAGAGCCAAGGACCTCCAGGTGAGGCTAAACACCATCCCCTCACCTACACCTTCTCACCTGGTGTGTTTTGTAGAAGAACAGACAGAAGTTGGTGAAGACAACCCAGAGTTTCTGCCAGCCATTGCTGTTCTTGAACTTCCTCAGCAAATACCCGGAGAGCTGGTTCTGGCAGAGAAGGAGAAGAGAACTCCTGTGAGACCACAGGGTGCCACCCTGCTGCAGGGAAACAGCCCAAGGCTGCCTGCATCCATCACTCCTGTGCTTGCTGCCCAGTGGAAAAGGCCTCCCCAGGTGTGGTGACAGCCACCAGGGCCCCTCCCTTCAGCCACCCTTCCTGACATGCAGAAAACCCACACGGAACACACTGCATGAGAAGGGAAATAAAGCAGGAGAGGAAACAGAGAGTGGCATTGCTGGGGATAAGCGACATGTGGCAGCTACACAAGGCCAAGCTGGTGTGGAGGGTGGGCTGCAGGGAGGGGAGCACCACAGCCCTGGCATCAGGCAGGGCATGAGGAAACCTACAGCATGGAATGACAGTGACTTTGTAATTTGAGAACCAGACAGGTTACGTGGCAGATTTATACAGAGAACTGTTTTGTGAGGCATAAACAGAAGGGAATCCTGTCTCAACAAGGCAATAGTACCACTCTGCTGCTGGGGATGAGCATCCTCACACCAGCAGGTGAGCAGTTAGGAGGCAGGACATTTTCCTGGGCATCCCATGGCTCCTCCCCACCAGCACGGAATGTGAGAGGCATCTTTACCTGGATCATGCACAGGTAATCAGACAGGGATAGGCTCTGGTTCCGGTACCAGCAAACATGGGTGATTGTGTTGGGTCGTTGGGCCTGGCCCAGCAAATAGCGAGGAGGAAGCTCTGGAGAAACAGCAAGAGAGCAGAAAACTGAGCAGAGAGAGGGGGAGAGAAAGAGAAAAACAGAACGTTAGGGTAAGAGAAGTGACACAAGAAAGGCTGCTGTTAGAGGAAAAAAGGATTGTGAAAAAAAAGGATGTTGTTAGAACATGGAACAGATCAGAGCAAGAGGAAGTGCAACAACTCACATGTTCAATCCCAAAACCTGTGGCAGGGTGGGCTCGTTACCTGGGCCCAGAACTGAGAGATGGTGCCTTTCCCAAAGGCATCAACAGGGAAAAGCAGGCCTGACCTCTCCAACAGAAACCAGCTCAAGTGCCCAACTTCTGGACCCCAAGCCCAGGTCACATCTATAGCATGTCCATTTAGGGTCCTTCCCACTTCTGGAAGCCTTCCAAGCATGCCAGCCTCCAGGAGGGTGCTCTACGCTGCCAAACTGCTGCCTAAAGTGAACCCACACAAGTGGGGCAAGCAGTGTAAACAGTGCTGAGCCAATCTGTCTTGAAAACTGCAGGATTCAGAACCCAAACGTCCCACCAGTGCCGCTTTGTGCCACACCAGATGGCCAAGATCCAAAGTACCAGCAGCTCATAGAACCAGGGAATCACTGAATGGTTTGGATGGGAATGTTAAAGCCCTTCTTATTCCACACCCCTGCCATGGGCAGGGACACCTTCCACTAGGCCAGGCTGCTCAGAGCTCCATCCAGCCTGCTCTTGAACACCTCAGCAAAGACATAATGAACAACTCTGCTCAGCATAACATGACGATGTCACAAAAAGGCACTTGGCTGTTCAGTCCTGCCAGCAAGGGAAGGGCAGAGAAGGTGTATTCCCACTGAACTGAACTCCCTCTTCTTAACTGTGGGTGCAGTAGAGCAGCAAAACAGAGCTCAGCACAGCAGAGCCAACCTCTAAAGGAAATCATCATGGATAGGTAACTTACAGAATCACTACAGAACCACTGAGGTTGGAAAATACCTCCAAGATCATCAAGTCTAACCTTCAATGAAATCCCACTAAACCACATAGTGAAGTGCCACACATATTTTTTGAACACTTCCAGGGATGGTGACCCCACCACCACCTGAGCAGCCTGTTCCCATGCTTAACCACCCCTTCAGTGAAGAAATCTCCCCTAATATCCAATCTAAACCTCCCCTGGCACAGCTTGAGGCCATTTCTTCTTGTCCTGTCCCTTGTTCTCTGGGAGCAGAGCCTGACCCCCACCTGGCTCCATCCTCCTGTTGGGAATTGTAGAGAGTGAGAAGGTCCCTCCTGGGCCTCCTTTTCTCCAGGTTGAGCCTGCCCATCTCCCTGAACTGCTCCTCATTCGATCTGTCCTCCAGGCCCTTCCCCAGCTCTGTTTCCCTTCACTGGACATGCTCCATCCCCTCAATGTCCTCCTTGTCATGAGGGGCCCAAAACTGAACCCAGGACTGGAGGCACCTCCAGGGGGATGGTGAGTCCTCCAGCAAGGAGGACGAAACACAAAAGGACAACTCAGTCCTTGGATATTCCGGGTTCCCTTTAAACTCTCCCTGCTTTGGTGCCACTGCCAAAGCAAAGCCCTGGCAGAGGGGAAAGCGGAGTGTGAGCGCAGACACAGGGACATGCACAGAGGGGCCAAGCATGCAGTGGTGTCTGATGATCCACACTCTCCCCAGGCACAGAGGAGGGGTGGGAGGTGGAGGCCGAGGCAGGATGGCCAGAGCTGCCCTCGGGGGTACCTCGACAGCCACACTGTGGTCAGTCATGGAGACGCTGGTGTTGCGGTACCAGCACACGTGCATGGTGGTGTTGGCACGGTGGTGACTCTGCCTGTCCAGGGAGCTACGAGAGGAGTGTATGTCATCTTCGGACTCCTGTTCTAGAGAGACCTCATCAGAGGATCCTGGGGGAGGAGAATCGGGCAGTGGTTTGAGAACACTGTGCAGTACAAAGAGCAAGAGGAGCTGGGGTTCCTGAGACAGGCTGTTTTCTCTTGCCATGGGCCAGTTTTAAGTATGTCAAGCTGAACTGGTTACACAGCTCCTGTGACCACTCTGAGCAGATCAGCCTGACTTTTGTTACTCAGCTCTGCCTGGGGCAGCTGATTCACAGGATCACAGGACAGTTTGGGTTGGAAGGGACCTTAGAGCTTATTTCATTCCAACCCCCAGCCACGGGCAGGGACACCTTCCACTACAATAAAATCACAGAATGGTTTGACTCAGTGCTGTGTCAAACAAAACAAAATGACCACAGTTCATCTTGAGCTGGAGAAACAGCACCACGTGCTCCAAGAAGGGATACTCCATGTTTCAGCACAGGAATACTGGGGTGTACAAGCTGACCTCCAAAGACAGCACAATTTGGACAGAAAAAATCACTACATGGTTAAATTGAGAAAAATCTATGTAAGAGGTAAATAAGGACCTTACAAAATGAACAGTTCTGCAATAAGAGGATCTCTGCTGCATTTAAAGCTACCTTGAACATCAGTCTGGGAAGACAAGCATATTTCTCTCAATTAAAACCAAAGCCCCATTAACTCTCCATTACGATATGAATTATAAAAATACTTCACTTATGTCATCAAATTCACAACAGGAAAGATGAAAAGCTCAAGACAATGGTTGCTTTTCAAGGAGGCAGGAAACACCACTTACTGTTGGAGCGGTTGCACACAGAGTTTTCCAGAAGCATCTCAGATTTCTCAGTAGATTTCTTGGCCATTTCAATTGCCACATTTAGG
This sequence comes from Campylorhamphus procurvoides, assembly GCA_013396655.1. Taxonomy (NCBI): domain Eukaryota; kingdom Metazoa; phylum Chordata; class Aves; order Passeriformes; family Dendrocolaptidae; genus Campylorhamphus; species Campylorhamphus procurvoides. Next base: position 209,902 of record WBMV01002489.1, read on the forward strand.
TCTTCCATCCACTTCCCCATCTCCAGGCGGGTACTGCAAGAGAAGCAGTGGGAACAGGGATGCACCAGCCTGGAGCTGTGACTGGGTGCCTGTGTGCTGAAGGGAGGCACAGGTCACTGCCCAAACAAGGGTCAGTCCCTTTCCATTAGACAAATAAAAACAAAAGTAGAATTCCTCCAAAGCAGGAGCTCTCCATAGAGGAAACTCACCCCATACAGCCTTCATCTCTACACTCAAACCTCGAAATAAGACTAGAATTGCCATTAAACACTTGGACTTTACAGCGTAGAGAATGAACAGACAGCTAGAGGGGCAACTCACAAGGAAACCAGCACAACTGGCAATGTTATTGCTGCTTGTTTGAGTTTTGGGTGAGATAGAATCACAGAAAGGTTTGGGTTGGAAAGGACCTTAAAGCACATCTCATTCCATCCCCTGCCATGGGCAGGGACACCTTCCACTACCCCAGGTTGTTCCAAGCCCCATCCAAACTGGCCTTGGACACTTCCAGGGCTGGGGCAGCCACAGCTTCTCTGTCTAACCTATGCCAGGGCCTCACCACTCTCATATCCCATCTAACCCTGCCCTCTGTCAGTGTGAAGCAACTCCCCCTTGTGCTGTCACGCCAGGGCCTTGTAAATAGTCTCTCTCCAACATTCTTGTTGGCTTCCTTCAGGTACTTGAAGGCCACAATTAGGTCACCCCAAAGTCTTTGCTTCTCCAGGCTGAACAATCCCAATTCTCTCAGCCTTTCCTCCCGGCAGAGCTGCTCCATGCCCCTGATCATCTTGGTGTCCCTCCTCTGGACTCACTCCAACAGGTCCATGTCCTTCCTGTGCTGGGGACCTCAGAGCTGCAGGTGGAGCCTCACCTGAGTGGGGGCAGAGGGCCAGAATCCCCTCCTCACCTGCTGTCCATGCTGTGGGGATCAGCCCAGGATAAACTATGCTTTTCCAAAACTCAACACTGAAAAAGGAGTCATGAAGAGTCCCTGGGCTTATTCGGAAGTCTAGAGGGTGTATGAATCACCCCGCTGGCACTGCTGCCAGTCAAGCAGTAACTTTCTGGAGAAGGAAGCTATCAAAGCCCCAGGCAACTGAGGAAAAGCAGGGTTACCTGGCTGCCACCACTATGGTCTTCTGTGCAGAGTAGATGGTGAAGCAGTGTGGGACAGCCCATTCATTCTCACTCTCCTCCACCTGCAGGAAAAGAACAGATTTTTCTCATCACTGCTAAACACTCACCAATAAACACTCAAACTTTGGAGTCAAACAGGATTCCAACCCAACTGCGGGAAGTGCAGAACAGCTACTCTTTGAGGAAAGCCACCTACTTCCCAGTTTATTTTGGCTCTATATGACAATCTATGGTGTGGTTCTACTGCAGGAGCACAACACCACGTCCAACAGGGCAAGGAAAGTGGTCAGAGCAGAGGTGACTCATTACTTACCGGAGGGTCGAGCACTATCAGCTGCAAACCAAAGACAGAAAGAACAATCCTGTCAGAACAGAGGATGGGCAAGCAGGAGAGCTGTTTATATGCCCAGGTGTGTGCAGGGGGGCGTGGAAAACACCAGGATAAATAAATTCCTATTTCCAGGTCAGTCTCTCACAGCAGTGAGTGAAAACAAATGGACAAGAGGGTGTGCTGTTTTCCTAATGTGGAGGTAACAGGCTCATGACATGCAGACAAGGCTCTGTTTCACACACTTGAAGGTCCAATTGCTGCTGAGACTGGCCTGGGAGCAGTTTGTGGCTTTGGTCCTTGTGCCCTGAAGGAATTCCTCAACCTGCCTTAGGCAGAGCCATTTCCTTAACCTTGTGATGCAACTTGGAACCACTTACCAACATGCCATGCAGAGAGAGGTGTCCATGGATTTTGAACTGATTCGTCCCTGTGACCCCTTTGCTTGTGTACAGTAACATATCTGAGAACTGGAAAGGCAGGGAGAGGACAATCAGTATTCTGAGAGCAGCAGGCAGGGCCAAGGATTTTTCTGACATCTCCTTAAAATCTGTTGTTTAAAGGCCAGAGCAGATGCATGAAAAATGCCATTTCTCAGTCAGTTTGGCCAGCTTTCCTTAAAACAACTTAATTATTTACAAGAGAGGCAATTAAATTTTAAAACTCTCTTAAAACTCTGTGCCATTAAGAAACCAAGCTGACCAGACAGTAGTGCCACAGTCACTTTCCCAACAACTTTACACTGAAGACTTTGGATTTATGAAAGCCAGAAGCAACACCTACCAGGAAGAACATCCGCTGCTGTAAACCCTTCTTGGTGAGCTTGTACAAGCAACCTTCACGGATAAACTCCTGCAGTGGAAAAGAGAAAGTCAGACACAGCTTGATCTTTCCCAACTCAAGAGATTTTTATTTGCATCCCAGAATACACAGATGTTGATTGGTGCCCAGCAATGATCACTAACAGATTTGTTAGAGGCCAGATGACACGTTTTCTCCTGTCTTATGAGATGAATAAGCTCCTTACTGCAACCAGCATTTAAATCAGTGAAGGAAGAGCAGGAAAAGAAGCAGAATTTCTGTTGGACACCAGCAGTTCACCTATCACACTTACATCCCACTGCAGTGACTGCCATAGCATCCCCAAAGCACGTGTGATGCTCCTTTACTTATGCCCAATACATCTATCAAAAACAAAGAAACAAAGAACCAGGCAGGAACCACACAAATTCCTGTGAGACAGAGACACCAGCCTAGCCCAGTGCTGTGGCTCTTGCTATCCCTACATTCTCCCAGGCTGCACCACGCTGACACAAGAGGAGCTGGGAGTGGATTTCCTATTCAGTGCAATTACCAGTTCCCACTCAAACACAAAGCACCATACCCCAGTGTGCCCAGTATCTGTACTGGAAACACAGAACTGCAGAGGGAATCTAAGCAGAGGCATTTTTGATCTATTCCTCAGGACATCAGCAAGGTGATGGCCACATCATCTGTGGGATTTACCATGAGACAGTTACATGAAGACTCTACAGTTATCCCATAAACCAGAGGGCCAGTGATGGCAAATCCACAGTTCAAAGGCTCTTCCTTGGCAAAAAACCCAATAAAGGCTCTCAAAATTAAGCACAGGCACTTACCCTACCAGGTGCTGTGAGATTGTCTATCCCAATGAGGTCGTGCTGCAGCTCTGTCAGCTTCTGGAAATTCTCCAGGCGGATGAGGCTGTGCTGCAGCTGAGATGTCATCTCTGTGACCTCCTTCAGGGCACCTGTCCCCAAAACAGCACCGAGAGGATCAGGGCAGAGCACAGAAACTCAGGCCACCCACTCCACCCCTGGGAAACTGAGATTTAGATCTGTAATTTACAACCAGCTTTGGAACGGAACAGTTCAGCTGGAAGGGACCTAACAATGATCACCCAGTCCAACTGCCAACTTCTTAAAAGTGTATTTTTGAGCTACCCAGCAGGTAAATAGAGAGTAGCAACACCTTCACAGCACTTCCCATGCTTCTGGAGATCATTGTGTATCTCAGATATTGTTCATATAAAGTATTTACCACGTAGCCAAAGTAAATTAAAAAAATAAAGCCAACTATTTCTGCCAAGGGTTACTTCGTCATGAGTGGAATTTGCTATGCACATTTTTGATACTATAAAACAAGCAATTTTTGTCATATTTTCACTTCTAAATGACAAAATGTTCCTAAAAACCTACTGGTTTCCCTCCTAAAAAAGGAGACAAGAAAAGGACTAATTTTCAGCTTTGGTTAAAACATTGGGATCGATTAAGATTGCCATGAAAAAAACACTTCCTGGAATGCCAGAAAAAAAGAATATACACTGAATTTGTGGACACAATTGAACATAAGTGTTCAAGTCCAGGTTGGACAGAACCCTGAGCACCCTGGTTTAGCAGAAGGTATCCTCCCCCATGGCAGCAGAGTGCAACGAGATGAGCTTTAATGTCCCTTCCAATCCAAACCATTCCATGATTCTATTAACTCTAGCCTCCCCAGGGCACAAGCAAAGTTTTGGCTGCCCATGGAGGAGGTGTGTGCCAGCACAGACACCTCTGTGCCACCCAGACACAGCTGGGGGCTCACTCACTCCGGCAGTCGGCAAAGTCCCGGTGCTCCGGCGTGTAGTGCTTGCACAGCCTGCCCAGGATCAGCTTGTAGTGCATCAGCCTCTGGATGGGTTTGAGCAGAAAGGTATTGAGGGGCAGGTAGCAAACCTTCTGCAGCTCAAACTCCTTATAAACCATCTCCAGCTTCTTCAGGCGCTTGGTTGCTTTTTCCAGTTCTGTCAGGACCTCATCGTGCTTCTGCAGGTAACTGGTGAACTCCTGTGGAATCACACAAAAAATGACTTGCATCAAGGGTCTTTCATCGTTAAAGAAAGTGGCAGCCAGCTCCCATCCCAGTCAGGGTCAAAACAGGTCTGGATGGCATTATGCCTGTGTCTGCTGGGAGTTGAAGTACCACTCCCACATTCCTGCACTCCCATTCAAGCTACTCCTCTATTACAGCACAAGTGTAACTGTTCCACAGAGGCACTGCTCCAAATAAAGGGGACTTAACTTCAGAAGAAACTATTCTGCCTTTAAAGAATATGTATATTTTTTAATTAAATAACCTTACGAATCAGGGCGGAGCTAAAGAAGTAATTTTTCTTTTCTGCTGAACAGGCAACAGACAAACACCTTTTCTCAAGGTAAATGTAGGTGGCTAAATAAGCAACAATGATACAAAGCCTTCATGCCATTATTTTATTATGGTTTTTTTTAAATTGTTTATCAACAATAATTGTTTGCAAGTTACTTCGAGACTGAGTGAAATAGAGTAGGTTTAGAGTGGATATTGGGAAGGAATTCTTGCCTGTGAAGGTGGAGAGGCCCTGGCCAAGAGAAGCTGTGGCTGCCCCTGGATCCTTGGAAGTGTCCAAGGCCAGGTTGGACAGGGCTTGGAGCAGCCTGGGCTGGTGGGAGGTGTCCCCGCCCTTGGCAAGGGGTGGGATAGGATGAGCTTTATGGTCCGTTCCAAAACAAACCATCCTGTGATTCTGTGATCAGTAGACATACTGAACATTGAACTCTCATCCTTGACAAAATGAAAAAACCCAGACTCAGTAATTTCCAAATTTCACTTATTTAATCCTGTATTTACCTTCAGGATGCGCATGTTCCTGAGCATGACATCTCCGATGCGCTGGTAATCTCCTTTCACATGAGCATTCGTCCTGCCTTCCCTGGAACACACACAGGGAGGAAAGAAGAAGGCAACGTACACAGGGGATCAAGGAATTTCTATTTCCTCCCTCCATCTTGCTCTGTAATTCAAGACCTAATCTTTAGCCATTTGAGATTCCCATTTCACTGCTCAGATTGAAAACGTGGTACATTAAATATGGAAGCTGTATAAAATAGCAAACACAAAGCCATGCTTAGAAAACTGAGAAATGAATCTGTGTGAAAGTCTGCTTGGGAGTTTAAGCTCTCAGACCCCTGAATAAATGTCACAACACAATCCCACTGGAATTTCTGAGCTTACTTTTGTTCATGCTCCTTTTGAATGGTAATTATATTGTAATATATAACATGTCAGGTCAGGAGAAAGTAATACAAAGGGTAGGAGACTAAAAACATGCTCTCTGAAATAAACAGTCCTGCAAGAACGGAACTCTCATCTTAATTCCAAAAAATGTTTCCTGTATTTTCACCTGGAGATTTATCAACTGGAAGGTGTGTAAAAACCACCCAGATTATCTTTTTGACCTTGTGTTCCTTCTCTTTTCTCAGGCCTGAGAGACACTACCAGGTTATATTAACAATTGGTCTTGACAATCTTAAGGGTCTTTTCCAACCTAAATGGTTCTGTGATTCCAAACCCCTTGGTCTGATGCACAGTTCATATGACTACAGGATATACACAAGGCAGAGCTTGAAAAATGGGCTTTGAATGATGTATTTAGTAACTTTTTTACAACTATAATTTAGCAAAAGACTTTTCCTTGATTTTATCGATGGAGAAATACCAGTTCGAAGAGTGATTAAGTCTGGTTTTGAGATGAGGATGCAGAAAAAGGTCCCCCTGTTCACTTACCAGAGTGCCAGCCTTTGTTCAATCTCTTTGAGAAAGCCTCGATGGAACTCATAGATGGGGTCTATGTTGGAGAAGAGCAGTGTCATCAGGCCCTCTGGCATGGCACTCTCCTTGATAACTGCGCTGCGGAACCACTGCCAGAAAATCACAAATCCTCATCAGTGTCTCTATTTCAGAAGTTCACTGTCAGTACAAAAACTCCTGTTCCTGCAGTGATGGAGGAAGGAGAAAGTATGCACAGGGAAACAGCAGAAAGGAAGGGAAAATATTGAGGGAAGATGTAACTTGTGAGCAATGAAAAGATGGGGTTTTTCCTTGCCAAACATGAGGAGGATGAGACACATGTGTGGCTCTGGGCATGAGCGTGTTTCTGAATGCAATGATGGGATGGTTGGGGACAGCTGAGTGACAATCAGTTACCCAGTGGCTGCCCCAGCTGCTGGCACTTCCATGCAGATACCACTGCTCTCATACACCTTGGAGCCCTGTGCAAGTTACTCAGCACCTGGAGACATCTTGTTGCAGGTCACACTCTGCACTTTATGGCTTTCAGTTCCCCACTTTCTGGCAGGGATGGGATACTACAAGACTCCTCTGAGGTGCCAGGTGTTCCCCCATCTTTTAGGAGTGCCTGTAGGAGGAATTGGAGTGAGATGGTGCTTGCTGAAGTTGCAGAGAACACCTCGACTGAAGACCCATGGCACTAAGGGACTCAAGCGTTTCTTTGATGAAATTAAAACAACAGCTTATAGAAATACAACAGTCACAGTGCTCCAACGTGGAGTTTACAAAGAAAAAGCCCTTTCAGAAACAAAGCTGGAAACTCACGCTGTCCTCCAAAAAAGGACTCACTTGTCTACCCTGGGTAAAAGGAAGAGGAAGAAAAAGAAACCATAAAACAAGACAAAATTTCCCAAACCCCCATGGGCCCTTGATGCCCTTTGCAACTGCCATCTGCTCCCACATCCAAGTTTCCCAAGGTAAACTGCTGAGAGGATGGCTAGCTTATAAGCAAAGCTGGCAACTACCACTGAAACTGAATGCAGAACACTTTTAGGCGGTCTCTGTTCACAGTTTTCAGAGCAAAAGTTAGTCTAAGTTATCAGGGTGGCACAGAATGGAGCTGCTGGAGCTCATGGCATTAGTCCAGAGAAGGTATCTGTTCTCCCACAGGAGGAGCTGTGGAACAAAGAAGGGCACAGCTCCTTGGCTAATGGATTATACTGTGTGTTAGGAAGGGATTCCCAGTCTTTCCAAGCTAACAACTATGAATCTGTAAAGAAAAGCAATTAAGTCAAACAAACAAACAAAAGCCAAGCAGCCTTACCACAGTGATAACCTCCAGGTCCTTTAAATAGGTACGTTCTGTGGCAAGAATCTCCTTTGCTATGAAGTATGCCTTGTCAGTGGGGCAGCGCTGAAAGGACACACAGACACCCATGAGCAGTAAAATACAAATGCTCCATTTATTACTGAGCGTGAGCTCAAACCTTACACCCACTTCCTCTTGCTGTGTGCAAATGGAGCAGCCCATAACTAACAGGGCATCTCTGTATTGAGTATCACATTCCCATACAATGACTTTACTATAAAATATATTTTATGTTTCAAGATTATTAAAACTAATGTCAGTTACGTGTCACTTATCACAGAATCACAAAGCAGTTTGGGTTGGAAGGGACCTTAAAGCCCCTCTTGTTCCACCCTCTGCCATGGGCAGGGACACCTTCCACTAGCCCACGTTGCTCCAAGCCCCATCCAACCTGGCCTCAGACACTTCCATTATAGGAACTCCCCTTTCAGATCAAGGGAGCACTTTGCAAAAATATGGAAATAGTTATTCCAGGGTTCCTAGGTTTTAAACACTTCCCTAACCAAACACAACACAGCAAATTTGCAACACAGTCCTTTTCCAGAACTATTACATTTCCACTTGCAGCTTTTACTCAAGTCCTTTGAAGATCATATTAATTAGCTAAGCAAACACCAAAATCAGACTGCAGTTGCTCCAGGGCTGCTATTTAAAGAGAAGGCAGAATAGACAGGAAAGCACAAAAGAATGAAATGGTGAGAAGGCACGTCCTGCTGCTGAAATATATAAAATATATGAAAACATATATTACTAAAAATCACATAATATTAAGGATCTAATCCCATTTCAAGCTACAATACTATTTTGCCTCCTTAGCTCACTATGCTGTGGCACAGTTTTGTGCCAAATCCATGTCTGGTCAAAATCAGTGACAGCAAACCAATTGAGTCATGTCAAAACTTGGTCTGCTCCCTCTCTGCCCCTACTGAGAGCAACACAGCTTTGAAAATGATTTCTTTTCTCCTTCAGTACTGGTCAGGTGCTGCAAGAGAAAAGAAAATCAGCTCTTGCCTCAAAAAAACAAACACAAGAACTCTCTGAGAAGGCAGTCTCCCTCCAAAGTCCAAAGAAAATGTTTCTACAATCACAGCAAGCATCAAGACAAATATCCCCACCTGGAAAAACCAGTGTTCCACCATATCATGGACACACAGTCCAACCTAGAAACCTTCACTGGCTGCAAGGAGTGGGGAGTTAACAGCCTGTGGGGAGCAAAGAGCCCCCCTCTGAACTTATAAAGGCCAAAATGCTCATCACAAAATAAGCCACAATCAGCATTCAGTGCAAGCACAGCCCCTCACCTGACACACTGCCCAGCTGCAGTGTGACCTTACCTTCCGTTTCATTTCATCATCATCTTCTATCCTGGCCCCGCCAGCGTCGCTGAGGACAGGGCTCAGCAGAGGGGATGAGCCCTGGGCAGCTGCGGTCAGGTTCACCTGAAAGGCCGGGGTCAAGCCCAGAGGACTCTTCAGCACAAGGGAGGAGAGCTGGGAATGGTCCATGGGGAGGCCTGGGTGGGAAGAGAACAAGAGAATGGAGTGGAAAAGGAGAGAACATTATTTCAAAGATAGCATAACTAAGGTGATTCCTCACTGTTACGGCAAACCAGAATTATTATTGCAAAAAAGGCAAAAAAAAAGAGCAAAAAGCAAAGGAGCTGTTCCCTGCATCCCATGGGTTACAAGGCAGCACAGTAAGGATGACAACTGCAGTTAAGGGAGGCACAAACTGCTTGGTGTGAAGGAAAAGGTGCTGTTGAACAGCAGCACAGTGCACAGCACAGGGCTACACTACAGGGACAAGAATACAGCTTTCATTTTTGCTTCTCAATACAGGAGTTACTTTTCAAGCCAGGGAAAAGCTAGGACAACTCATGCCACAACTCACCACTCCAGATGACAAAGTATGTTAAAAATACATTCTGAAATCAGGGAATCTCCAAAATTGGTCTAATGGGAGACAAAGCCCTCTTGCTATACACAGAGGGAGCATGCAAGGGAGTTCTTCTGGTTCTTCTAATATATGAATAGAATAATCTCAAGGAAACCAATTTTGCAGCACTGAGTATTAACGGGCTGAACACAATCCACAGCTAAACCTGTTACAAGCAGGAACAACATGTACTCCTTTGCTTTAGATTATTAATTGTCTTTTTCTTCAAATATTATTATTTCATTTGTGGATCCTCTAGAGGTCTCTGACACATAAGGCACCATCACAGTGAATATAAGTCTCCTCTGTTCAGCATGAGGACTCCACCATTCAATATTGGCATTTTGGGACCAAACAAAGGTGACAGACACTCCAATACACACACATAACTCCTCCTAACTCCATGTATTATTTCTTCTGATCTTTCCTGTGATAAACAGATGAGTGTCTTCAGGTTAGTCTACTAACCAGGTACCAGCACTTCTGCATCCCCAGCTCAAACACTCTGCTGCGCTCCCAGCAGGATTTGTCAAGTCACAAGTGCCAAACCACTTGCCCAAAGGCAAACAGGGAAGCCAAGAGCCAACCCCAAACTGCCAACTCATCCTTTCCCAGGCTACCTAGAAATCATCACAAGAGGCTTTAAAAACAATCAGTCCCCCCGGATATAGAGTAGAATTTCCTGACACAGTCACGAGGCACGGGTGTCAGAGAAGGAGTGGAGAGCTTTTGATTCCCAGCTGCTCAGGCTTGGAAAGCACACCCAGGGCGAGGCAGCCCCAGCCCATAATTCCACATGGACAAACGCAGGAAGCTAAACAGTGCTGCACTCGGTCACCTGGAAGAGATTCAGATCATCCAGGCTGCGCAGTTAACTATTCATACACTAGCCCAGCACCAGTTCTGGAGCAGAGTTTGGCTTCTGCCTGAGCATTTCCTCCATTCCCACCTCTCTGAAGATCACCCCAGGGAAGCAACACTGCCTGGCATCTGTTTTACCTGTCCAGATGCAGGAGTTTATTGGAAGTTTGCTTTTACATGCCAGGAATGCTGAAACAGCTTCCAAACAAATGAGCTTGCAGGGAAGAGGAGCTTCCTTTAGTTCTTGGAATTTAACATGAAGTAGCAGCAAATTCCAGACTCTGTAACTTGAACTGTTTCCAGACAGCCCAAAAGCTCAGATACAGGGGGAGCAAATGGGACGTAACTTGCTCTAAACTCCACTGCTTGACTGGTTCAGTCGGGTTGTTCTACCTATCGCCTCCAAGAGAAGCTGGCTGGTAAATTAATTTCAAATACTGCATCCAAAAGCAAGAACCCTGCTGCCCAAAGCCAGAGTGACTGAGGGAAATGAGAGGCATGTTCAGAGAACCCCAGCATGGACTGGGTTGCAAGCCAATCCTCCCCCTCTGCCACAGGCAGGAACACCTTTCACTATCCCAGGTTGCTCCAAGCCCTGTCCAACCTGACCCTGAACACTTCCAGGGATGGGACAACCTGTGCCAGCATCTCACTACTCTCACAGGGAAGAATTTACTCCTAATATCCTATCCAGAACTACCCTCCTTCAGCTTAAGGCCCTCTTGTCCTGCCACTTCCCAAACATGGCTTTTCTAGAAAATACTATAAAATGTCCCAGAGCAGCTTGGTTAGCTTTTGGGCTAACATTTATTTAATTAGATGTTTGATGTAAGCTCAGTATGATGGTGTGTCATGGCAGATGACACTACAAGTGAGGACTGAAATTTTCGCTCTCATAATCCCAGTCTTCTTCACCAGAGCAGCACAGGGGGACTTCAGGCAAGCAGGTAGGATACACAGCAACTCCTTATTCTCCCAAGGAAGGATGGTAAAGGGACAAGCCATTCCAACAGCTGTTCAATGTGGAAAACTCCTAAGTAGAAATACTGATGCAAAGATCAAAACACGTGACTGATTCCCTCTAACATCACACCCCGGTGTCCTGAGGTCTTCCCTTCCCTGCAGGCAGCATCCTCCAGAGATATTAAAAGGGATTATTCTCTCTTCCATGTTTCAATGTTCTGCATGAAGTGGGAATTTGTCCGGTACAAGGAAGCCACACAAACCCCCAAACTGGTGTTCCTAAGTGCTGCCAGCAGGAGCTGGGCTTCTCTGGTGCAATGACATGGGGACTAAACACTGCAGCCCAGGCCCTCAGACACAGCCGTGCTCTGTACACCACAAATTCCTGCTTCCACATCACATCCAAATGCACTTAAGGCAACTCCCAAAAACGCATCAGCTCTGGGTAACAGTCATACTCAAAGATCTTAAAGAATACTAATACTTCTTAGTTACACTATGCAGTTAGAAACATGCATCCTTAAGCAAACAAACCCCCACTTTCGTAAAAAGACCAACGTGCACGTAATTGAAGTAAAAAATAAAAATTCATGAATAAAACATGGCAAAAGCACTGTAGTTTGCATGAGCACAGCTAGAGACTTCAGTGAGGATGCTGGCCTTATCCTCCACAGCTACTGGGTAATACTGGTTATGCAGAAGCAGGCTCCATTTGGTTTCCACTAAGGTAACAAGTGGAATGACAATAAGCTTGTGGCATCACTTCAGAGTTATTTTTTCACAGGGTATTTCCATTTGTCAATCTAAATTCAATTCCCACACAGAAAGTCAGATTCGAGCACACAGGTTGGCCAAAATAAAACATAAGTATATATTCTATAAGCTTTATGCCTGCATGCTTAAAATAACTCAGAGACAGACAACTAAATAGCATCCCAGTAATACAGAGCATTATGGGACAGACAAAAAGCTATCGGAGGGTCAAACATCACCAATACCTCCTTATCAAATGGAGTGCCTCTTGCATTTCACAGAAAATGTTTAAAGATACAACTTTATTATTATATCATTGTTATTACTGCTGCTTCAAACAGAGGAGATTGTTTGCAGGCTAACACGCTGCAGAGGCTGACTAGAAGATGATGGGAGCCCACTCAGAGTCCTTCTGCCCAATGCCCTGCTGAATCCATCTCATGCACAGATTAGTTCTAGAGTGAGGTCATTAGCAAGTCAATGTACAACAAGTGAAATCCTGGAGAACACCCTACCTTCCTTATTTCAAAATATCACAACTAACAGATTTTCCTCCTGCAAATCTTTCCTTTAAAAAGAAGGATAGTTGGGAGATAGAGAATCTTTAAGATTATCCAAGACACTAAAAAACAACATAAAAAAATTAAATTCAAAGATCTCTTTCTTATGCTCAAACAGGTACAGATGACATCACATGTTTAAATGCGTTTATAGCACTTGGCACATGTACCTGTGAAGTCACACCTACACATCACCCTGTAGGAGAGTCCAAAGGCTGCTCCCAGGTCTATGGTTACACCCAGGATCTGAAACAACCACCCTTCTTTTGCCACCTTCCCCTCCATGTAAAGGCCACGCTCTTTGCAGGAACAGAGAATTTACCTAAACACTGGCCATGGACTTCTGCAGGAGACCTTTCCACCTAGAAAATATGCAGTTGCCTCCACATGCTATGTTTGCAATAAAGGACAAACTTCCAATAGAAACAGATACACAGCAGGGAGCTTGAGGGACATACCCAGTTGAAAAGGTGTCCACATTAAATGTAAATCCTACAAAGAAATCTGAACTTCTAGTCTCATTGGTATCCCAAGCAAAAGGTCTGCACAAACCAGGAATTTGAAACCCACACACCAGTGTTTGCCCCAGCTGTGCTCTATTTTCAATGAAGGGGTGCAGGGGGAAAACTGTCTGGAGAAAGCTGGGAATAAAACTCTAAGATGCCTTAGCTAGGAGAATAAATATTTATTCTATTTCAAAGACAAGGGTAACAAAAATAAAGCTATAAAGCCCATGTTGTCATTTATATCAAAGTTTTCCTTGTTTTATTGCATATGAATCAGTACAAATCTGTAGTTTCATAATTGGCAATCTGAACAAACACAAAGATACTCAAAATCCCAACATAAAAATCAATAAACATTTACTGTATAAAAGATAAAGTTCAAGAGATCAATTAAGAAATTCCAGCTCTCTTTGTTTTAATGTAATCCTTTCCTGGCAAGAGTAGCACCTATGGAACTGGGGAGTCCCTCTAACCAAGGCACACGTAGCCCTGTACCTTTGGGTAAGTGGCAATATTGAGTTTCAAGCAACAGCAGAATATTGTGACTTTGGAAACCACACAGCAACACCATCCCACAGACCAGGGTCAATGAATCACATTCCAAATTTGAACCTCCAAAGCTCCAGCTCAGCCACTGGACTAATCCTATGAGAGCCCATGAGCAGGTAATAAATTAAGTGGATTTGATGATGCATTTGTAACTGTACATTCTCCCCATCCTTCATACAGAGAGTGTATATGTACAGCCATACATATACACACAGCGTTTGTGATCAGTGAGGTGTAAGAGCTCCTAAAAATGACAGGCAATGACAACTAAAGGACTACACTGAGAACTGTGATTATACTCATTCATTCCATCAGTACTGAGTAACTATGGCTTAGAACATTTTGCAAAATGACAATAATGGGAATGACTTATCAACAGGTTTGCACCAAAAAAGCATAAAATTGTGACTTTTATTAGTGTCTTCACAAAATCTTGCCCTTACCAAGACTTGCAACTAAACAAAAACTACCACCACCAAAAAAAAACCCAAACAAAAACATCCAACACCAAACCATAACCAAGCCACCAACAAAACAAACAGGAGAAAAATCCTTTAAACAAAATCACCTATGACCACAATACAAATAAAACACAGGAAAAAGGAGATCAACACTTGGGATTATCCAGATTATCCAGCAACTCTGAAATTCACTAGGAAATGAAGTGAAAGTTGAGAGTAGACTGATACATGGCCCTACTCCATCCTAAGATAAAATATGGCAAGTCCTGGGAATATACAGCACAGATTACTTTACTAATGAATGAGTACTTTAAAATTACAAAGTCTACACACAATAGATAACACAGGTTAGTAATTTTACCAAAGCTCAGCCAGGTGATGGATAGGTCAGAGAATATTCCGTGACCCATGTTTTGTGCAAATTAAGTTTCACTAACTGCATAGATGATGATCAAAAATGCTGTGATGTAGTGCTTTACATTTACTAAATGTATTTAAGCATAGAAGGGTTGTAGGTATACACACCAAGGAGTACAGGTGCAGGTTAAATTATTCACTCAAGACACACATTTTGGTGTCTTTCAGTCGCACTGTGAGGTGCAGTTGAGTACTGCAGACAGCTAAGCCCAGCAGCCTAACTCACTGGGAAAAGACACTGATACTCACATGCTTCCTATGGCTGCATGCTTGCAAAAACAGACCAGAGAGATGTGGAAGGATGGAAAACAGCCCTGCTTCACTAAGGGGCAGGACTGATGGCTCCAGCACGCTCCTTTTGCTGAGTCACCACTGCAACAGGTGCTGGGTGTGGAACAAGCCTGGAAATCCCTGTGGTTCTCCTGCTGGAAAAACACAGCCCCAAACCCTGTGCATTGACTAGAAATGTAAGTCCCTCTGTATGCCCCCAGCCAGCCTCCTGCAGGGGGAGGCTGGGAAGCAAATGTGAAAGAACGTACCTGCAGAGTGCCAGGGCAGGGGGACAGTCATTCACTGGCCATGGACTCAGGAATTTACACCTGGGCTGTATCTGCTCTACCACAGCTCCTCACATGCTTTTCTTCTCGCATGGGGCACTCCACAAATATCTTCTCATTTGTCCTAAGTCACCTGCCCTGTTTTCCATGCCACGTGGTTCCTGCAGCAGCAGGGTCTGCAAGGCTTGTGGCTCTGGGTGAGGTGGCTGGCACCAACACCACACCTGCCAGCTCACTCCTCACCTTCATGAGAACTTGTTTGTTCAGGAAATAAAGAGAAATCAGTACCAGGAACTAAATCTTAGTATCGACGCTGTAAAAAGAAAATAAAACAAATGCCAGGGAATGAAGCTGAGAGCTCAGCAGCACTGGCAGGACTCAGGACACACCCACACTGCCCGCAGTTCACCAGTTCCCTCATCCTACCCAGAGGCAAATGAAGTGGAGAAAACAGGGAAAGCCATTCCTTCCCTCACCTTCCCCTCCCATATCAGGAGGCATGGCTGCACTGCACTGAAATAACCCACACATGCTATTCAAGCTCCCTGCAAAGACCTGGACCATCCCATTCCCTTGAGGGCAGCTGGTTTTCTCTCCATTTCTACTGGAAAGTGAATCTGAACTCATCCCTCTGAAGGAAATGATACAGAACCTTTGCTCACAGCTTTCTTGCTACAATAAAAACTCTATTCACAAACTAAATTTTCTGCTCTTTTGTGCCTGCCTGGGAAACAACACAGCTCAGTATGCGAAGATATATCCTCAGAAGCCATAGGGAAATCAAGAGAAGCACAGAAGGAAACCATGACAGCTTTATGCTGTCAGCCAGAAGACAAACAGAACTAGCAGGGGCACAGCAGCAACTCTGAACTCCAACTAAAACCTGCATCTGAAAATATCTGTACCAGGATCAAAGCTCCCCTCGCTCTGTCCTCACCTGTGGATCCACACAGCCTGCCCTAAGCTAAAGGACTGAGGCCCTAGTCACTCCCATTTCTTCAGAAAACAAAAGGGGCACGACACTGAAACTCTTACTGCTTTCTTTAAAAAAAAATCCCTGAGATTTTTTGCAAAATATAAAAACACTGAAGATGTTTCAAACTAACTGTGATGCAAGAAAGCGAATTGAGAAGTCTGTTCATTGAAATTACAGGCAGCCTTTTCCTATTATCTTTGAAAAACCAAGAGAATTTAGTTGCATTTATTCCTATATTAAGCAATTCTAACATATTTAGAGGGAATACTTGTGACTGGGGCATAGGACACGAAACAGAGACAGCCACAGTTATAGGTAATAGCTGAATCCTGAACCTTTTTTAAAAGATCCAAGAAATTAACAGTCTCTCTCTCTATCTTTACCTACGTATTTGCCCCTGATGCTACCATCTGTTATAGAGTGTGCAGACAGAATTCTGTCTTTTTTTCTGGTTCTCTTGTTCACTGTGAGACAAAATCAGACAAACCACCTACAAACACACTTAAAGGGTTTGGACATCACTGCTAGACCTCCTTCAAGTCCTGTTTTGAAATGTCCTACCACACACCCATGGCATCAGCTCCACAGGTCTGATCAAAGTCACATGAAGAGCCAGAACACAATTCCAGAGGAGAGAAATAAAAAGACAAGTAGCATACAGCCCTTATAAACAAAAAACTAAAAGAGCAAACTATTGTACATTTCTGGAGGTCTGAGCTGATGTTTTGTTCTACAAGTAGCTTTCTGTGCCACTGGCAAAGGGGACAGGTTTCTCACAGGACAACAGAGATTTTTCTCAAACACAGTAAGTCAAGTGAGATAAAAGCAAGCGCTGTGCAGAATAATCACACTGTGGGAAAACTAAGTTGGAAGACAGGAGTGACTGAAGGAGGTTTTACCTCCTCATGTTCTGCCTCATGTTGAGAGGGTGTTTATCCAAGTTTTAGTTATCAGAATTTTGAAAAATAATAGTACTTTTTAAATGTTTGAGTAAGCAATTAAGGTCTTTAATGATATATCAAGACCACATTTAAACTGATATCAATAATATTGAGCATAAAGTCATGATGGTAACTAAGCTGCTTATCTTGGAGGTGCTGACTGTATTAGTGCTGCATTCTCTCTGCAAAGGACTGAAAACTGGGCAGCAGGGAAGCCCAGAACCAAATGCCTGAAGGAGATGATGCTTTCTATCACAAGATTTGGGTCAGGTGTAATGGATTTCACATTCTTGTCTGTACAAAAGCAAAATACTCTAAAAACTCCTATTACGAGCTGAAGCTCAGGTTGGACTTGATGATCTCAGGGGTGTTTCCCTCTGAGATCCCCTCGCTCTGTGAGTCTGTAATTTCACCCCCAAGCCATGGCAGTTAGGAAGGACATTTCATGACTTTTGCTGCTGCACCTCAATAAATGTTGATAAATCAGGTGTGACCACTTCAGTAACTATCTTTTCAATCACACTTTCAAGCTTACAGTTCAAGTCTCATATCAAAGTCACCTGCTTAAAAGAATTTATAAATGCCCTGAAGCTCTGTCACCTCCAGTATTCACCCCTCCTAACAACTCAATTTCTCAGAAAATTTGATGATATTTTTCTGAATACTGCCCATGTTTTCAAGAAAAACTTAAAGCTATCACTGGGTTTACCCCTAATTTTCCTCTGCAGATAAAAATTAATTCAGAAAAGCATCCTGTATTTTGATGCAGAGTGACTAAATAATGAGAAAGGTGAGACAAAATGTGATGGAGATTAAGTGCTTTTATAGTCTCTGTGTATCTCCAAACTCCTGCAAAATAGTTGCTGCTGGACTCCTGAAGGCACTTGGAAGTCAGCAAATACAAATTGTCTTCATGAGAAGTTTGGTGACTGCTATTTGCATTTGGTTGTGTATACATTCCCTCTTCCACATTCCCACACAGGCCATTTATTCTTTGAAGCATCCCACAGACACGTTGCATAGGTTGGTATTTTAAAGCTGTCCTTCGGAGATGTTTTAAAGAGTGTTCATTTTTTTTCGTTGTGAAAACAAAAATAAAAACAAAATCAGGATCCTTCTCATGTGCCAGAAAACAGGCAATTTAGTGGATGCAGTTGCTAGTTAAAAATCATGTTCAAAAGTGACTGTTTTATTCAGGTGTTGGAGGAACAGCATATTATACCAGACTCTTACAGACACATTTATAGCCACAGAAATCCTCCAGGATACTGTAAGTCTGCATGAGCCAGTTGGTACTTAACTTCTCTGAGATCAGTGGGTTTTTTCAAATGTAGTATTTTCCATTGCTGTAGCCTGTTGCAACCCATTCTTGATGCAGTGTGATGCACAGCAATGCAGCACCAAAGCGTGGATGCTCTGAGGAAAACTGAAGAGGTATATGAGAAAAACAAAACAACCAAACCCAAAACTTGTGTGCTTTAAAATGCAGCCACTGGAGTGGGGTTTTCTTTCCTAAAGCGACTGACATCACACCTTTTTGACTTCCAAGCCTGAACAGCACAGAGGGATCCACCACAAAAATCAGCATTCAATCAATTGACATGTGACTTCTCTGTCCAGTCTTCTTGAGGGAGATTTTTTAAATTATTCTGGAAGTCAAAAGCGAAGTTGTCCCCAGTGGCTTGAGCAAAAGGGTTACTGAAGAAAAGGTTCACGTCCAGCGGCGCGGCAGTTCCAGAGTCCCAGGAGTCCGTGTCTGTGCTGCTGGAGTCCTCTGTGGTGGTGGGGGGACAGCTCAGCTGCTCCAGCTGGTCAATGATGTCTGTGAACTGGAAGGCAGAGCTGGACTCGGAGCGCACGGAGTAGGCAGGGAAGTTCACCATGGAGCTGGCCTCGGAATGGTTGGCAGAGCCGTAAGTGTGCAGGGAGCATGTGCCGTTCAGTGGCAGGTTCGTGAGGGAGCTGCTCTCAGAGCGGTTGTTGAGGAGGGAACTGGTTTCAGAGGGGCTCAGGAGGCTTTGCATTCTGCTCGCCTGGGCCTTCACCTCAAACAGCTCTGAGGTGTCCGATGGCCTCTCGTTGCCGTTGAAATCACTGCCTTCCTCAAACTCAAACTCCTCTTCCACGTTCATATCCACGGCTTCGGTCGAGTACCTGTCAGGGCTCGACTCGGCAGACACTGTGCTTTGCTGGAGGGCATCTGTAGTTAAACGAGGCAACTCCGACATGCACTTGGAAAACTCAGAGCCCTTTAACTCTAACCCACTGTACACATAGGAAAATGCCTCAGAGCCCCCAGCAAAAAAGGACATCTCTGCTGGGTCATCATCAATAAACTCCTCTGACACCTGTAACTGGGAATTCGTCAGCGTGAAAAGAGGGGCACCCCGACTGCCTTGCTGCTGCTCTTTTTCAGCCATGAATACACCTGTGGTAAAGTCATCCTCATCATTGTCATTTTTACAACCAGCAACCTTGCTCTCCTTTCTACTCCTCTCTACATCTACACCACAATCACTCCCAACAACAGGACAAGACAGGTTACAGTTTCCTTCAACACTACCAAACCCAACACCTTGGAGCATGGGAGATCCGTGTTGCTGCATCAGATTCCTCCTCACTTCTTCTGCTGGTGCTGCAGTGGCTTTGTCTGGAATCTTTGTGTAGGGCACTCGGGGGTCCAAGGAGGAAGGGCTGGGTTGACCAAAGTTGGGCAGGACAGGAGTGGGACTGGCCGAGGAGTGAACCGAGTAAAAGGGGGTAGCTGTTGAGGCAGGAGACCCTGGGGTTTTCAAGCCTTCTGTGAATGGGATGCTCTAAGAGGGAAAAAAAGCAGAAACACAACAGATAAAAAGGGTTTTATAATATATAAAACCAAATGCAACATCCAGTTGCATCCAGATGCAGAAGGAACACATGATTCAGAGCTCACTTTGCAGCAAACACAACACTGCACACAAGCTGATCCAGCAGCCCCGGTAAGAGACATGGCCTTTTTTCTTTAATTCTGATAACTGGATGGCAAATTAAATCCATGTATTTTATAGCCTCTCCCGAACAAACATCCACAAGGAAAAACAACAAACTGACAGTGAAATTCCATGATGCTTTCTCAACCTCTCCCATGTAGCACAAGTGCAGTCAGTGAAAT
Source organism: Campylorhamphus procurvoides (assembly GCA_013396655.1). Taxonomy (NCBI): domain Eukaryota; kingdom Metazoa; phylum Chordata; class Aves; order Passeriformes; family Dendrocolaptidae; genus Campylorhamphus; species Campylorhamphus procurvoides. The sequence goes on from WBMV01002489.1 coordinate 229,974, forward strand.
GCTTGTTTCTTGCCATGGGCAGCAGAAGGCATCTCTACAATGAACTCGAGACTGCCAGAAACTGCCTGGAGATGAACTAATCCTCTGAAACAGTAACATACTAGAAAGTCTGATGTTTCCCTTTCAGTTCAGCTGAACTTTGAAAAGTAAAATATTACTCACTTTTCCACTCCATTGGCTACAACTATCAAACCAGTATCACCCACAGAAAGAACCGTGAAGCAGGGACAAAGATCAAACACTGAGAGCAATTCTGGAGAGCTGGCTCCTTCCCCATCACCTTGGAGAGCTGTTTGTCAGTGCCCCTGACCACAACATCGAGAGCACTGCAGAACTGACCTGTTTTGGCACATCTGTGTTGGAGGTGCGAGTGGATGCTCTGACCTTGCTCTGCCTCCTGTGGAACAGAGCAGTCTGTGAGCACCCAAGATATGAATCAGCTCTCTCCCTTCCCCAGTCACCTATCACCACTCCAGTAGCTAACAGAAATGTCTCAAGCTCTATTTTATCATGGTTGTTAAGGACTAGTTCAAGATTTAAAAAGCCCAAAGAGTTGTAAATTAAATAATGCAGGAATAAGTCACGCACAAAAAATGGAATAAAGCAAGACCCAGATCATTCATAGAATTACAGAATCATTCAGGTTGGCAAAGACCTCAAAGATCATCAAGTCCAGCTGTTTCCCCAGCACTAAGCCATGATCCCAAGCACCACATCTCCAAATTTTCTGAACATCTCCAGGGATGATGACTCCACCATTTCCCCAGGCAGCTGTGCCAGTACCTGACCACCCTTTCAGTGAAGAAATTTTCCCTAATATCCAACTTAAATCTCCCCTGGCACAATTTGAGGTCATTTCCTCTCGTCCTGTCACTTGTTATCTGGGAGAAGAGACCGACCCCACTTGGCTGTCAGGGAGTTGTTGACAGGTGGGGGATCAGTCTTTTGTTACCATTTCCTTTGACATCAGAAAATAAACAGCTACAAAAAAATGGCTTCACAACCAGAACGAGTTAATCTGCAATGATTTTATAAATTTCTACAAATTCAGTCAAGCATATAAAATCCTGTATTGTTAAACCCCCAAAAAGCAGTATCTTGCATAGATTCATTCTATGTCAATAATTAACTGGGCAATGTAGGTAATAAGAGCTCTGTGAAAGTCTCAGCTGCATTTCACTGTACTAAGCTCTTTGATCTTACCTTTCATATGGGGTTCTTTTCATCCCACTGTCCTTAATATAATCCACTAGTTGCTTCTGTGTTCGTCCACTGTGAAGTCACAAAAGCACAAATGTTATCAAACACAGGGGATGAGCATTAGAGATGGAATGACTTTAGAACACTTCTTCCTTTTGATCTCATTTGCTAAGCCATAACGAGTTCACTTTAATGAATCTGTTCTGTTTCTCCCTACCTGTATCTGAACGATGACCCTCTGGTGAAGAACACTGCTTTAGCCTTTGGCTTTGGCTGATCAAACAGCCTAAAGAATGTGTGATACTCAACACAGATTTTCCAGAAGTTTTTACACTCATCCCTACTTCCCAAAAGAAACTCCAACGTATCTTGATATGGGCCCTGAGGAAAAAACACAGAAGGTAAGTAGCACGTAAAATGGCAATGAGGAGCAAAGGAAAGCACAAATGGGTGCCAAAAAGGCTGAACTCCAGTGAGATGCAGAATTTTGCTAAGTCACTTCTCATATGCCTTAAAGAAAGGGAGTGATTCTGAGTGCAGTCAAAAATCATTTAATAGCTTTCAAAAATATTTGTTTACCTTGAAACTGTAAAAGTGTTTAAAATGCACTTGGCTTTACAAACATGCTCAATATGACCCGCTTCTAGAAATTTCAAATAAATGAAAATATTTAAGTGAAACAGTAGCAATTTTAAAATCCTATTCCTTTTTTAGGAGTTTTGATGCTTCTCTCACTTCCTGAGATTTTGACAAGACTGGAAAATGCTGCATATGTCAGAGTGCAGTTATCACATGAAATTTCTGAGGGTCTCCATGTGACACACATTACTACACAGGCAGACAGCGTGTCTTGTTTCAGGTGTCCTTGATAAATGGAATTATATTATGTCCAAAGGTGGTTTTCCTCCTACTTTAATATAATTGAATATTAACTAATCTCATCCTCCAGTGTGGAAGCAACAACAATTTTGATGTTATCTACAATCAAAAACATCTACTGTAAAACAGCCAAGCATGAAAAATAACACTTCTACTATACAGATGCACAGAAAATCCAAAGCAAGAGCAATCACACTATCCTTAAAATTAAGCTCCAGCAATATCATCTCAGCCCTCTATTCCTTTCTGAGGTGTATCAGGTTATTCTCTTTTGAATCAAGAAACTGGATGTAATTTTTTCAGAGTAGAAGTACTGAGACAGGATGTACCAAATACCTGCATTTAGTAATTTTTTCTGTCTTACATTTATACATGTGTATGCCTATGTCAAGGGTAAGCTGAGGCTGAAACACAAAACCTAAAGATCTAAGGTGACAGTAGTGGGTGAGAAAGGAAAAATTTTTACTTGAATGATGAAGCCAAGTCTGCCCTGCTGAGGCTGTTTCATAAAATCACAAACTCTAGAAATGTTCATAACAAAATGAAGCAGAGGAATTTTTTACAACTGACCAGTCTATATTACAGTAAAACTTGCACACACCTCTGGGTGGAGCTTAATAAGGAATCTTTTCCTCTTGAAGCTCAGTTTGCGGACCTTGGACCAGTTGAAGGTATTGATTTTCGTGTTACCCTGAATTAAAATGAGAACAGTTAAAAGTTGGTGAAAGTTTCAGAAGAGTAGAGTAACCAAAAAAATCTGTTGCAGTTATATACACGTGTGTATGTGGACACTTCCCCCACCCCAACACACTGTGCTGTGTTTTCAGTTCTGGTGACCATATTCCCTTAAACAAGAAAGAGGACTCTGAGCAGTCCACAAGGAACTGCAGGATTGCAGTGGCTGATGCACCCCCAAAAAGAAGCTGCCCCACAGTAACCAAAGAAGAGGTAAAACACAAAATGAATGGAAAATGAGTGCCCAAATGAAAGTGTTTTAGTAGATCAGCTGTCTCTGTGTTTTGGTGAGAGGAAAACAATACAATTGCATTCATAAATAGGACTCTGAGCACTGAGTGGGTTATTTAATACAACAAATACAGTAAGACTAATTGGTCCAATTGCTTCAATCAATCAGCACTTCTGTACACCAAGAGCAATGGTATCCTAGCAAAAATACACTGGACCATTGAAAGAAGGCTAATGGAACCAAAATTCCAGGATGACAAACCTGTCCCAGGGCTGTACCAAATGAATTGAAGATATCCTCTGATCACACACCTAACTTTCAAACAAAGCCCCTCTACTTCACCATCACTGTTGGTTTTGATGCTCTCCACTCCACATCAATAAGAACAAACTGCACCAAACAATATTTTGGGGACTTAAATGACACCCCTTGACCATAAAACATGCTAAATTTTAAAGTCATCGGAGACACCTGATGTTAAAATGAGGTTTACTCCAAGACATGCCAATGGAGAGAGAGACCCAGCCCACCCTGCTCTACCTGGAACACCAGCACCCCCATGTGTGAAACTGCCAGGTTGATCTTGGTGCCCTCGCGGTCGGAGGCGAGGTGGAATCTGATGCCATACATCTCCAGTTTCCGGGCAATTTCAAGCACTTGAAAGTCAGATTCAGCAGGAGTCTGACCCCTACAAAGAGGAGGAAAAATAAAGTTTTAAGAGAATCTGATTCTGCAATACTACCGACTAACTTAACTTACTTAAGTTAACTAACTTAACTAACACACTTAACTCTGAGCTCTGGCTACATGAGAATTCTCTGTCTCGTTTGTCTGGGCAGTTTCACTCCAAGATAAGTATTACACTGAGAGTTCTGTAAGAGGAGCAGTAGGACACAGCTGATGACCAGCCCCAAAGGCATCCCAATGCTAAAAGAGATGTTAACTAGCTCAGAGCTTTTTCATTTGACAAACTGTAAAGTTGAACAAATCTAAATTCAGTCCACTATCCTCCTTCTTCTGCCTGCTTGTGTACACATTAGCATGAACCAGATAAGAAGCGAGAGCTGGCAGAGCTGCATAGCCAGCACAACGGAAACAAAGCAAATAGTGCAACAGAATGAACCATTTCAGGTCAGCTTTTGGGCCCACAAAATTATTACTCTAATAACACCAGGTACAGCACATTCCCCCAGTCTTCAGCTGGATAATTACCTCTATGCCAAGGAATCCAGAGGAGGATCTTTAAAATGAAACCTCATCTGCTGTCGAAATTACACTGAAAACAGAAGGAAGCTGTACAGAGAAGGGAGCAACTGCTCTCTGAGGGGGCACAACATCCAAACCAGCAACACACAGACTGTTCAAGACTCTGGCACACACCCCTCACTTCCAGTCCCCAAGTTAGCTGATGTCACTGACATTTTGTTTTCCTGCATGAAAACAGTCCTTTTTTTCTCCCCTCACCCACCCCAGTTTCTCTCCATGACAGGGAGTGTATTGTATTATAGGCCACTTTTCAGCCGGTGAAAGACCTTTTCCCTATAAGTCAAAACACTCTCTATCAGTTCAGGAGTCCTGACAAGGGGGTTAGGATCCTCCCCTATATAGTGACAGAACAAGGGGGAACAGCTTTAAACTAAAAGAGACGAGATTTAGAGGAAATGTCAGCAGAAATTCTTTACTCAGAGGGTCATGAGGTCCTGGCACAGGTTGAATCCCAGAGAAGCTGTGGCTGCCCCATCCCTGGGAGTGTTCACGGTCAGGTTGGACATTCTGGGATAGTGGAAGGTGTCCCTGCCCACGGCAGGGGGTGGAATGAGATGATCTTTAAGGTCCCTTTCAGCCCAAACCAGTCTGTGCTTCTGTGAAACAACCACCAGCACAGGACCTGAAGCAGCACTCAGAGCCAACTACAGAAGGCAGGGATTCAATGGCATTCCTCACTTTACAAGTTCAGTCCATAATCCACCCTTATCCAAACATCAATATTTGAGACTGTGTATGTACAAAGGGATTGTAAAGAACACACATAGAGGAACAAAAACCTGATTTCAAATGGAAAAAGAAATGCCAAACTACTGAGAGAGTCTTGGAGCTGCATTTCTACATGTACTAGTTATGTCTAAGAACTTCAACTGGTAAAGCAGATTTCCCCTCACTGAAATGAGTAATGCTGGAGTAAGTGCTTTTAAGCATAGCCTTAAGTGTTGTTTCCATTTCCACCTTAACTCCATCATAAAAGCAGGAGTACCACGGTTCCTGTTTATTAAATACACACAAGACAAAGAGGTAGATCATAATCCTGAGCTACACTCTGAAAGCACTGTGTGTAACTCCCACCCACACTAATTCCTGCTGTAATTCTTCTGAACACAACACCATTAGGAATGAAAGTGGGGCTTTGTGTTTTAAACAGGGTGCTGAGGTTGGCAAGGAGGGTTGGAAGGGATGCAAGACAAAAATTAAAGAGCAACTAGGAAATTGGAGCTATTTAGTACTGCAAGAATCTTCATGAACAGTCTGGTGTAACTGATACAGAATCACTGATGTTTATTTCATAGACTATTAGATATGACCCAAAGAACAGCACATCTCAGAAAAAATACAACATAGCAGCCCATTTTCAGAGTGTTCTCTTCACACAGCCTGCCTGTACCTAGGCAAGAAGGCAGAAGGTGGTGTGAGGGAACCAGGCAGCTCCATCTGTACCCCAGACAGGTACAAAGAGCAGCAGTTTCAGTAATTGCCCTGAGATGATGGCTGCAGGCTTAGCTGCACAGCCCAGCCCCAAAACAAGCTGCTCTAATTTTGTTCAGCCATTAAGCAGATAAATCTACTTAATCTTCCCCAGGTCAATGGACAAGAGACTATTACCAGTATTTCCAGCAAAAACTGCTGTCAGTGCAACAGGTTTTAGCATAAAGGTTCCTTACATCCATCTATCTAGACAAATACTGGTAGTGTGTTACAATATTCCCACTTCAAAACTAATGCTGTCAAGTGTTGGGTGATTTACAGAGCATTTAAACCCAGTGATCAATACAGAACTTTGAAGATGAAGAGGCAAGTTAGAATTTTTCTAATACACACACCCTTGAAAGAATTTAAATTAGAGACAACTAGACTAACAAGTTGTGAAAGGACATAAGGGAAAACAGTAAATATAAATGTCCTGAATCTTCTACCTCTTTCCTGACAAAGAAACCACAGCCATGTGAATTATATGATGTTAATAAAGGTACACTGCAAAAATCACTTGAGAAAAACTACTGCCCAACAACTCCATCCTAAGTGTGTAACTATTGCTACACCCAACTGTTCTTGCTTAGTGTATAAATGGTGTTTAATTTAAACTCTCTTAACACCATCCTATCATGCAGCATGCTCAACCTCCACCAAGCAAGCCTGCCTTCTCCCCAGGGGTCTAGGGCTTTCCATTAATCCTCACTTACACATGCTGCTTGTGGAACTCCAGGATCTTTCCTTCAATTCTTGCTTGGTTTGGCAAATACTGGTTTGTTTTAAGGTGTTCTCGATCCTCCGACTCATCGAAATCCCCTATTTCAGCTGTGACAGAAAATAAACCAGCTTTAGAAGAAGAAGAAAATGAAACAGAGTAAGAAGAAACAACGGAAAAGGAACAGCCACAGAAAATACTTGGCAAGGAATTACAGAGACTCCAAGAGCCTTTAAGTGATTCAAATTTGTTGCATCACACTTTCTGTCCAGCCTCATTTTCCCAAAGTCTCACATTTATCCCAAGCAGACTTCCTGAGGATTAGAGCAGTACTTAAATGCTGTCACTCACTGATGGCACACACATACACAAGGCAAATATGCTCTTCCAACAGAATCACCCTAACTAATACTATTATAACTGCTTTATTATATTGCAGTGCAGAATTAAATAACCACTAACTATTTAGCAGTGCACATGTGAAGAACATCATAGCACAGCTTCTGCCTCCAGACATCAAAGAGCCTCCAAAGGCCCTGTCTGCAGATCAGGCTGCAGATCTGTGAACACTCTGGCTGCTGCTTCAGCAATTTGGTGTCCAAAGCCAATCAAGACTCAAGGTTCAAAGGCCATGTTTGAGGCCTTTAGGCACATGCAGACCAAGCCAGCAGCATCATGGAGTGTTTCCCAAGCCAATTGCATCCCATTTTCACTTTGACTCCCAGTGAGGAGGAAGCTGCTGACAGCCCCACTGTGGGACTTACTCTGGCACAGTTCTGGTTGCATTTCAGCACCATTTCTATACACTCACCTTTCCCCCAGGCAGAGCAAAAGTGAGAAGCAAAGTCAAGGGAGCACAGAGGCAGATGGGAACATCTGCCTGGAAGATGCAGAATGCTGGTGGCATGGCTTGCAGAGCCAAGGAAAACAGACAACATGCAAGGTTCTGTCCAGCCTCCACAAAGCCAAAGTTATCTCCTATGTGAGCACCAGCTGTTCCTCCCCACAGCCAGCACAGTGACCACCCCAGCATTGAAAATCAACATGTTTACAGTGTGTAGAGAAGGAAATACCATAAAGCAGAGATTGCTGGCAGTTCCCAAAAGCTTCTGTGTGCTGTTTACCCCGGGTTAGCAGTGGCACCATCCCAGGTGTCAGCCCAGCTGGGATACTCACACTGCAGAAGGTGGGAGACCAGAAGAGCTGCCGTGTTGTCACTGCACGTCAGTCGCTCCTCGGCCAGGTCCCTCTTGATTTGTAATGCAAACAGGTACCTGAGGGAGAAGTACAAGGGCTGGCATTACAAGGACCATCCTGACAGATGGAAGGACAACAAAACAACTGGGCAGAGGGTTATAAAATCAGCATCTCCTAATTCTTCCTCTCTTCAAACCCAAGGCAGCACAACAGCCTGGCTACCAAGGACAGGCAAATCAAACAAAATACTCTGTGGCTTATCTAGTGCAATTTGTTAACACAGGACTGATCCAGCACAAGGGACTTACAGGAACAAGGAATAAGAAGGAAAACCATATTTTAAGCAGGGTTTGTTCATGCAGTAACAGCAGCTGTCATTTTTAGCTGCAAAGAAATTAAAGAACACTTCAAGTGATCTTATATAGCAGAAAAAAAGGTGGAAGAACATCACTGATTCTAATCTCTTGTTATGGAAACTGATAGGCATTTTTGCTAGCACTCAGCTAATCTACTCAGCAGTTGTATTTTCCAGAACTACAATATTAGTAGCCTACAAAGACAGGAAGTAATTAAATTTCCTTTTCTTATACTGCTACATTCCTTCAAGTAAAGTATTTCCCAATCAGTTGTTAAAGAGAAATCATTTCTGTTTAACAGTTTTGTATGCTGTTCTTTTTATTTGAAAGAAGATGCAGTAAGGACTCCTGTATGATCTCTTCAAACACTGAAATCCTGGGTAATGTCCTTGTTAGGGGGACAGACTTCAAACTACATCCCCAGGTGACAGCAGGAGGGTAGGGCTGCTAAACTGATCACAGATCAATCAGCCATCAGCAAAAGTGATCAGTGATGAAAAACATGAACACGTGTTTGTTAGTTGTAGAATGTTTAAAGTGTGGGCTTCAGAAGTTTAAATCCTAAATAATTTATTAAAGTATGTACTGATTAGGTAATATAGGCACTGGTTATAAATTTTACTTTTTCAATACACTCTGACTCATCTGACACCATGATTTTGGCAAGCCCTGATCTGTGCAGTTCTCTGTTTTGAGCAGTATTTGTTTGGATAACACATGTCTGCTGAAACTGTGACACTCACTGCAAGTGCTCTTTGACTCATCTTCCACCTGAGTTTTGTTTGGAAGCAGCTGCACTGCCCTCCTTCAGTTACCCCCTTATTAATTCATTAGGAAATGGAAATCTAGTAGTTCTAAAGATACTTTACCTAGTATATTCCTCTTGTAACTGACCCGGGTCTGGGGGGAAAAACTTCACAGCTAGACGAAGCATTGTAGTCTTTGGTCCTGGAAGGAAAAGTTGGTCATTTCACAAAAAAAAACTGGCATCTGCATAAGTACATGTATATTCTGCTTGCAAACAAGCAGAGAAACACAACACACATGACATCTAGCCAGATTTCAATTCCCAGCTAACCATAGCAGGCTCTGGGGTATAGATTGTCCATGTCAACAGAGTACCTGGTTCCCAGAGGAACTTGGATGCCACTGCCAAGGTGAGACTGCAGACTCAAGGCTGACAAAAAATTCTGTGCAACATAAATCTGACCCAAAAAAGTTCCTTGGCTGCACACAACAGCATGGCAGGTGACCCAGTGAGAGGGTCTGTGCAGGTTTGGGTGGGCTCCCTGCCAAACCCAGCTGCTGCCCACACAGATTCCCCCCTCCTGAGAGAGAAGGGAAAAAAAGGACCCAAAGACAATTGTAGTAAAAGTGTATATATATATATATATATATATATTCATATATATTACAGTTATATACAATCAAACACTATGAATATACAGAACAAGAATCCCAAACAACTCCAAAAGGGAAAAAGAGGAGAAGGTAAAGAGAAATGGGACAAAAATGGGTAAAACCAAAACAAAACAGATACACACACTCCTAAACTGAGAGAAAAGCTCAATAAGTAACTAAGACAATAAAATCTCACCAAACTTCCCTCAAGAGAAGCAGTAGAAACCCCCACCTCTGTGTGGCTTTAGGACAATGGCCCCCAGATAGGTAAGAACCAAGCCAACACAGAGACCTGCTGTCCTCCAAATACCCAAAAGGAGAAAGAGAGAGGGAGGAAACCTTCTTCCTGTCTTATATACCCCTGATTACATGAAGGAATGGTGTGCAATACTTCCCTAGGTATGACCCTATTACCAGGGAAGGCCCAGACCAAACCCAAGGAAACTAAACTCCCTGAGGGTCCCAGAAGGGGGGAGAGTGAGACACATCCCACAGGCTGCCAACACCAAGCACCACCATCAGAACTGAACCCACTGGCCTGGCTGGGCCCGGCTGGCTTCCTCCAGAGGTCAAAGGGTGTTTTGCAGCCTGCTCATACCCATTCCCTGCCATTTGCAACACTGGTCTTGTCCATCTCAACAAGAGGCAGAGAACTGATGTAATGTTCAAAGCAGAATCCCTGGTCACTACTGGGAATAGTCCATAATGCTCTGTGGAACATTTTCCAGCAGAGCACAACGACTGGACTGCATTAACAGTTCCAGCACCACTGAACCACAATCTCTGTTTCCCCTGGATTTTTGAAGGAATTATTACAGGGTACCACAGTCAGGACTGAGCACCACCATTTTCCTGCTGTTTTTCCTGCCTTAAGGCAGATGAAGCTGAGTATTCCACAGGCAGGCAGAGTCCTGGCCAGCCTGTCCTTGGAGGAGTCTGCTGAGCATCCACCTGACACCTGCAGGCACCCTCTGTGCAAGAGCCAACCTGGCACTCCCTATGCCATGGCTGTTTCAAAGCAAGCTTAGCCAAATCTTAAATAAATAAAAAGAAAAGTCACATTTGTTGGAGCATGCTGGTAAGCAACAAGTCAGTCTGCTTTAATTTATTTTAAGCATCAAGATTTCTTGAAGCTTGACAAAGTCCATTTAACCCTATCAGCCCTAATATACACTGATTTCTTCTGGCCGGAATACCCAATTCCCATATGCCAAATGTTTCTCCACTCTCTCATTTGCTAATGAGGGAATTACCAACTTTGCTTTTTGACAAGTAGCTGGAAGAACTGAGATTATCACAGCTGTCACAAGAGCAGTTCCTTGCCTCTGATCCCAGAATTACCAAGGCTTTGGTGAACATAAAAACCCTAAAATCCACATTCCCAATTACAGTGCAATACCTAGAAATAAAAGAAGGCTGGAAATCACACCCTATAATGACACAGAAAGCTCACATTTGGCAGAGACTAAGGATTTTATAGTTCTTGAGATGTACCAAGTAAGGAAAATAAATAGTTTTAATGATTCCAGTAAAAACCCCAGAACTTCACATCAAATTTCTGAATATAATCTCAGCCTCTAAAAGATCTTCACAAGGCCAAGAACAGTTCTGCACATTACTGACTCCAATCAGCTGGAAAGTATTCATGTGGGAGCAGTTTTGAAAGTGTTTCAAGCATCACTTTCATCAAATGACAATAAATATAAAAAATTAAAACCACAATACTTCATATTTGCCTCTGTAGCACAACTCACCTCTTTTTGTTTAGTCAGTCTTGCCTTTCCTCTACAAATAAGCCCCATTCAAATGAGGAAAGGAAACACCTAACCAATGTTAACCAAGAATTTATTTCAACTCTGACCAAAACCAACAACAACAAAAGAGATGAGGAAAAATTATCAGGCAGGAATGGTGAACACAACACTATATAAACCTGCAGCACCTCAGTACCCAAATGCCATTCTGATATTGTCCATTAGGGAGCTGAAAATCTGGATCCAAACTCCTTGCCTTCTGGAGTGGTTCGGGAGGAAAACTGACTGCATTCATTCAAAATACAGGAAAATAAAATCCTTACCACACAACACAAAGTTCAGGGTATCTCAGGACAGGTCATCAGTCAAGACTAATTTAAACTAAATCAAAAACTTTTGTGTTTAGAGGGGATGCCAAAGACTCAGAAGTTTCGTATCTGCAGCTACAGAGCAATCACCAGCAATATCAACCAACAGGGTTGAGCTGGAACACCTTAAAGCCCATGATAACATCCACATTCCTCTGCTGCTGGACTAAAAGTTAAAAGGTTAACTTCAAAATCATTAAATTCTAAAAAAAACCAAAAAAAAAACCCCTCAAACAAACAACAACTTCAATATATGGAAAATAGGACATTTCAATCTATATAAAACTGATATCAGAATGTGAACATCTGCCAGACAAATGATCAGTATCTCAGACTAAAATTAGCTGGAACTTCCTATATTCTGGCAATCAATTTTAGCAGAAGAATAACTAAAAACTACTTCCCAGTACTGATTTTCAACATATTTCAATTAAAATTAGGAAAGGAGGAGGAATTCACCACACCCTCCTCATTCTGTTCTTCCACAAAGCCTCTGCACTTAGAACCAGAAAAGCAGCAAACAGCTTAACCCTGCTCTACGGGGAAAAAAAAATAGAGTCGGGTCTAATCTTTCAACATCTGAAGTAGCAACCTACATGCTGCATTCTTCAATCATTTTTCACCTTTAAAATGCCTCTCACATTACTTTTTAGAGTGGTATAAAGACAAGATTGCCTCTCTATTGCAGCATGCTCCTGGCCAGGGAGCAGAGCCACATTTCCCAGGCAAAGCAGAGCTCTGAAGCTCCACCCACCACCCAGGTGGGACATTGCTACCCCTGCTCTCCCAGCACAGCTGCTCCTGACCACATGGAAAGAGCTGGCATGGGAAACAGCCAAAATATTTCATTTTCTTCCCATGGTATGACAACACAACTTCCAAAAGCTTCCAACAGCAGGTGTGGTATTTCACTCCAACGTTAACACCAGCTGACCCAAGCTATCTAGACATTCATCAGAGAGAGAATCCTACCTGCAGTTAGGTTTCCATTCCACCCACCACATACTACCTATTTAAAACATCAGGTTGGCATGTCCCAGCAGGAACCACTATCACCCCTACCATGTGTAATATGCAGGGAAGCATAACCAGTAAATCAAGTAGTGGTTGTGAAAGCAACCCACATAAAGCAGATGCAAATGAAGGAAAACTTCCTTTTTCAAAACTACTTACTCCGTACTTGCTTAATGACAGGTTTCATAGGTTCCAGCCAAATCTGAAATTGCAGAGGAAAAAAAATTACAAACTGACATTCTTATTTGAATATAATAGAAAAACATCAGAGGTAAATTTAAATTAAGCAGTCATTTATGAGTAGCATTTCTTCTGCAATGCAGCGATTCCTTTGCTTTACAAGAAGTGTACTCATCTACCTGAATTGACATTTCTCATGTATCAGTAGCAAAACCACTGATCTGTGCTTCAAGGTTCTCTGGATAGAAGAGCCATGTCAGCAGAAGCACAGCCTCACTGCCAAGGAGGCAAGAGTCATGCCAAAACCCATAGCCTGACAGGAGCCAGGCTGCAGAATCACAGAAAGGTTGAAGAACAAGTAGAGATCCAACTTTTTTTCCCCTTCCATGCTTTTTCTGGCACTCTCACCTACCTACTTAAGGGGTTTCACTCAGTATTCATTTCCCACCATTTTTTCTCTTTTGACAAGAGAAAAGATGTCTTTACATTTTAAAAGAAAGACTGTGGCTGTTCTAGTAAAAGGAGTATCCATAAAAGTAGTGCAAAATATTCTGGATGCTCAACTGTTTATTTCCCCTCCAAAGGGAAAACTATTACAAGACAATTACGTTTGGTCCTTACCAGTTACTGCTCTGTCTGAGAGACAGATGAGGATTTTAAGAACTTTATTAGCTGCAGAAAGAGTTTGGACATTGTGCAGCAGAAATGGAAACTAAAGTTTTACTACATTTCCTCAGCTCAGGATCATCATGAATTAATGCCATTCCCATTCCCTATGTACTCAGTCAGATTTTCCATATGTGAGGCCTAAAACTAGAAAAAATAATAGAAAAAAAATGAAAAGGGTTTGGGGAACATTTTCTAGTTTAGAAGCCACAGCATCCTTTTTGCAAGGTATGGGATAAGTGAGTAGGAGGCTTAAAGGTGTCAGTATTGATCTAGATCAATGAGAAAAGCTTGCAGGCCTCTATGGCTGCTGAGGGTTGTGTTTGAAGGATGCTCATCATGGCTCTTAAGGGATATCAACTGAAGACTGCTATATGAACACCACCAAAATTACACACTCTAACATGATTTTATAGGTACTCCACAGAGTACACTCTGAATTGATGTTAACCCTTCCAGAGGGAATGAAAATTTTATTTATATCCCTGAAAATGGGAATAACAGCAGCTATTTAACTGCTTGATACATTTCCTGAGATTTAAGAAGTAACAGAATCTGAATTCTCCCCTCTGCTTTAGTAGTTGTCATCGTTCTGGTGAGCAAAACAGATTTACAAGAATCCAGGAGATGATCCTACAGGACACTCCAGCAGACTTGGACACTTTTGCCACTCAAAGATCTGCATTCACCCAAGCCTTTTATCATACCCAGTTTGTCACAGAACTGTACGCACCCAATATGACTGGATATTCTGGAACTCAATTCCAAAGTAGTCCGATTCAATCAAATTCAGGTGCTTGTAAACTTCTGTCAGTAATGTCTGCCCGTAATATTTTGACTAGGGAAGTAATAAAAGAAGTTAGAGTAAGATTAATATTTATAAGTTTACAGCAAATTAAAAAACAAATTATGGCATCTTTTGAAGCTGTAGAAAAAGTTCACAAAGGTTTTTCATGTTATTCTTGTCACTGGGACACACAAACACAGGCATATAAAAATCCTTCAGAGAACCAGAGGAACTGAGGCTGGAAGGGGCCACTGGAGGTCACCTACATCCAGCCTCCAGCTCACAGCAGGGTCAGCCACAAGACCCAGGGAGACCAGCTGCAGGCTATTTGCAGCTCCTTCACTAAACCCATCCCTTTGTTTGTGTAGCTGCAAGGTGTGGCTGCCCAGTCCTTGCTCCACGCAGGGACTCATGGGATCCCAGGGCCACGTGCAGCCCAGTGGAACCCAACCAGCCCTCTTCTCACACACTGTTTGCTGTGGAGTCCTTCTGATGAATCCCTCCCTCAAGAAACCCACTCACCAAGTTAGGGGGAAAGCCACAAACCAAACTTTATCAGAAAGCAGCTATGACAACATGGGAGAAAACAGGAAACTTCCACAGCACATCCAAACCAGCTCCCCTTGGGGCTGCTTGTTCCATCATCCCAGCTTGCTCTCAGTATCTCTGACTACATTATTGTAGCAGTCACCATAAGAAAAACAGCATTTATGAACCCACACATCAGTCCATCCAGCACTCAGAAAGAATCCACAGGGCATCCCTAGGCACCCATTCCAGCCACACACAAAACCTAGTAGGGTGCAGAGGGAGGCTGCATGGCCACAAAGCTACATCTTGGACCACAGAAGTGATCCTACAAGTGTAGTGAAGGGTCTGGCATCATTCTGGTCAGAGGACACACTGGCAGCACTGATGCCACAGATGTCTTGTTCATTTGGAAAAGTCCAAGTGATGGAAGACTCTACGACCATCCCACCAAGGCAGGCACAGTGTTCTGTAATTGACCCTTTAAACTCAGAAAAGGATATCTTTTAAAAGAAGTATTAGACAACATAATAAATTATCAGAGAATGGTTTGGATTGGAAGGGACATTAAAGCTCACCCATGGGCAGGGACACCTTCCACCAGGCCAGGGTGCTCCAAGCTCTGTCCAACCTGGCCTTGGACACTTCCAGGGATGGGGCAGCCACAGCTTCTCTGGGATTCAACCTGTGCCAGGGCCTGCCCACCCTCACAGGGAAGGATTTCTTTCTAACATTTAATCTATTTTGGCTTTAAAATGACTAAGGTTAGATTTACTATTAGAATTAAAATAATTTAATAAAGTGTAAATGAAAAATAACTGAGAGAAAGAATGGGCCACTTTATGCTTAAAAGCTAAAAAATATGGTGAAAGTTGGGGTAATTGTTTCACATTACTGAGACGTGTAAAAAATTCAAAAGCAACTGCTTCTCACAGAAAAAAGAGATTAACTGTCAATGCTTTTAGAACTACGCAATTTAGCTGAATGTCTCTTCAACAACACTTCAAAAAACCCCAAAGCTTCAGTGAGAAGAAGCCTGACAGCTGTGCAGCACTGCAAATCTGAAACGCCTTTGGTATTTGCAGTGGTGTGAGCGGAGCTGACGGGATTCAGTGCTGTAACCTCTGGGAAAAGCACCAAAACAGGACAGAGAACAACATGAGACAGGCTTATACCTCTCACTCCTGCTTTTACCACTCGCATTACCTATAAGGTATGAAGCTTTGGTGGGCTGAATTCAGCTGGCACAAACACAAGTAATTCAAAGAGTTTCTTGGTACCACACTGGCTCAGGCCATTGATGCTGAAAGCCCCAAATAAAACTGCAAGCTGGGAGAAGTGATCCAGTTCTTGGTGACTGCAGAGGGTACAGAGATGCCTGGCTGAGTGATGACACAGTATGTGAGCAGGAATGTTCTCTTTTCCTGAAGAAGTTTTGGAATGTCCACAATGGCATTTTCTGTGTAAGAACACAGTTAAATTTTTCCAGCCAGAATCTGTGCTTGCAGAAGACTCTGTGAGCCTTTGCTTGTTGAATGGTGACAATGAAATAAGGAATGGCACAGGTAATGGTGAGCCACATCTCCAGTAAATTGCATTCTTGCTCTGCTGTCTCCAGACACATTTCCCAGGCAGGTTACAGACCCTGCCACAGGAGACACATGTGCCTGGAGAAAAGCACCTTGAAAGTTAAATGTTTAACTTCCAAATGAAATACATTTCTTGCTACGCACTTGTGAATAAAGCTTCAAACAGTAAGAGAAGGAAATATCCTTAAATACAATAGGACTCTTTCTTTTTTCAAGGTTAAAAGCATAAAATAATTTTGCTTAGATTAATATAATTTTGGGTGTCAAGTTCAGAAAAAAACCCAGTCTAATGAGCATCATTTCACATCCATCACAGGATGCCACATTCAGAAAAAAAAATTAATTTTATTTTAGAATAAAAACGGGTTTCAAAAGCCTGAGACAGAACACAACCTTTTATTATTGTGCCTCAAATGCTGTAGGAAAACTACTCTTAGAGCTATTTAGTTCCTCAAATTGTTTTTCTTATTTTTATAACCATCCTTTCCAAAAAGCTGAACATTTTGAAAAGGACAAAAAATGAATGTGGCATAGTGGGCAGCTTCATGTCATTGCTTAATTTGCATTAAAGCAGCACAAAGTAAAATATTTTAAGTAATTCCCTAATTACTGTAATTCTGACATCAGGGCAAGCAGCTGCATGAATGCCTCTCAGAAAAGTCCTGCTTTCAATACAAATTCGTAACACGGCATACTTTCCATTCCAAACTTCTCAATTACTCTTTATTTTCTGCCAAGACAGTGACTGCTGGTATTACTGAATTATTTCACATAAAAAGAAAGAAAAAAAACAGGGTAAAAAATTAAATAGGAAGCTAACAGATTTCCCCAGCGACCCAGTTCTAACCATTCTGCAGGTTATTGTAACAAGTCATCATCAGAAGACTGTTCAGTACAATAGATTCATTTCAAACTGATTTGTATATTCAGCTCAAACCTAAATAGTTCCCTCAGAGCTGTGCAAGTGCAAGCAAGGTACCCTGACTGGTGCTGATGCCATGGAGAGCACCAAATCAAGCAAGAGAATCAGCACCTTCAGACCCTGCTCAGGGCTAAAACAGGGACAGAAATTCATAGAAACAAGCACTTCTGCTGAAGGTTCTTGCCTGAAGGAGATATCTGTATTTCTTAATCAGAGAAATAAACATATTCAATGTCAGCAATCTTTAGGACAGAGAAAATATAAAGAATTTTTTAAAAAGTCATTAAAACCAGTTATTTTTGTTTTATAGACTCAAAGGATGGTTTGGGTTGGAAGAGACCTTAAGGATCATCTCATTCCATGGGCAGGGACACCTTCCACCAGCCCAGGTTGCTCCAAGCCCCATCCAACCTGGCCTTGGACACTTCCAGGGATCCAGGGGCAGCCACAGCTTCTCTGGACAGCCAGGGCCTGCTCACCCTGTTATTATTTTATTAACAAATACAGTGCTATTTGCTGTTTTCTCAGATATCATACCTACATGGCAGATCCTCCCTCTGCCATAATGTTTGAGCTTAGGAAAAAACCAAAGTGGGAACACAGCCTGGATTTTCAGGAGACCATAGCTCAGTATTATCCAAATCAGTTCTTCTTCTCTAACTCACAAACTTGTCTTCCAGAACAACTTAACTTTCTGCTTTCATGTATTTTAATATACAAACAAAACAAAAAAGCCCAGTACTTTCATCATGTAGTATTCTCATCTTCCAAAATGGACAAACTGCTCAAACTTTCCAATAAAGAAATCCACTTCTGGCACCAGTTAAGCTAGAAGGGAAAAAGAAAAACCAAACTACCAGTGCAGAAGCCAAGAGTTTGGAAAAAACTGAGAGTTACAAACCAGAGGTATAGAATGGAAACTTGTGTGGCCAGAGCCAGGGGAGCCACTGGTCCCATCACACATCAGCAAACACCTTGGATTTTATGTTACAGAAATCTGCAACTGTCAGGAAACCAAATTCTCCAACAGTGGATCTGCATGAGAGGGAGAAGTTTAGATCTGACATCATCACTGACAAGCAGAGCCAACACAGAGTGCCCTAAGAACAGACAGAGAAACCTGAACTGAGTTCAATAAAAGTCCCTTCAGCAGTCACAGACTTTTTTTGGCTTTTTCTTCTTTGGGGGACTTTAATGGTCTTCCTAAGGAAAAAGTGATTTCTCATCCTTTGGCAAATTAAAAAGAAAATTAAAAAAAAATTGGCAACTAAACATAGACTTGTTATTTCCTTTCTTAATCAGAAATATGCAAACATTTCAGTGAGTTTATAGCGCTGTTTATCTCCAAGCCTTCTGTAATCTGTTAGATCTCTGTCCAAATGCAGTGTAAGACAGAAAAAACACCCTCAAAACTCCCTGTTAATAACTATCATTCATGCCACACATAAACAAAACCTGCATTTCTGAATACAGGGTGGATGTTTAAATGTTTATTAGAAAGAAGGAAATAATCTAAGATGGCAAGGAATATCATTCATTAACTTTGTGTTTTCATGGCTAAAACCAGAAGACCTTATGGCTCCATATCTGGTATTTAATCTGCAGACTGGAAAAGTAAGGAAGAATTGCCTTCCTTTTCAGTGTTTTATTATTTTTTCAATTCTGATTGAAACTAGTGGCTCCAGTGAAGGCACTCCTTGCCTGCTTCCAAAAAAACAGGTACCTGGCGACAACTGTGTCAAACTGGTTTCCTGTGCTCAGCCAAACTGCTTAAACACTATTTCATTTGGATAATCTGAACATTTCACAATAGCTTTAGGCTTCAACTCTTTGGGAAGAAAACGGTATATTAAATACATTTGTTTTAGCCACTCTTCTACACTGACAGGTCTCATCTACAAGTGACTTTATTAAGACCACACCAAGAGAAGACTGCAGAGTATTTTAAGAGCTTACAGAACAAGGGATGCCCTGCCAGTGACATCAGGGGATGTGACCTTGCTACAAGGTCCTCACGCCCTGCAGTCCCCACCTGCCACTGACTGGGGCTGCCAATCCTCAATTCTGCCAGAACTGGGGCAAGGAGCTGACCCAGCACACATAGAAGATTTCTGAAACTTCATCCAACTTTCTACCCCAGTCACTGGCATGAATTTATTATTATTTTTTTCGCCATCCTAGACAGCACAGCTCAGCTGCCAGGTTTGCACTGGGGAATATAATAATAATAATAATAACAACAACATGGAAGCTGCAAAACCAAATTTCTGAGCTCCAGTTTCTGAGTTCCATTATCATGCTCAATATAGGGCATAATTTTTTGCTTTAAAAAAAAAAATATAAGACTCTCTTGCCATGATCTTTTATGTCCTAGGATTTCAGTAGTTGGTTTTCATGTGGTTTTGTTGGGATTTTTCTAAAGCAGAATCCACAGCCAGACAAAATTATTGTAGAAATGGAAGCCTCTGGCTGGTTTAATTAAGGCTAGTTTAAAACTGTGATCATTTAAAGGTTCAAGCAGTGTTAAAGCACTTCACTGCCAAATGAACCAGCTCTACCCAACAAACACGCTTTTCCAGAGTGGCTAGACTTGCTGGATGCCTGAAAGTAGGAAAACAACAAATGAGTAACATGGGAAAAGATGCCCAAAGAGGGAGGGAATTATGTGAACAAGACTGGGAAATGTATACTTAGGTAGACAGCATATAGAGACAAAAATGGTCCCAAGTTTTAAAAGCAGTGACATGATGAAATACCTGCAGTGCTTGGAATAAAACAAGAAAAAGAAAATGGCACCACAGCTAAGCACTCAGTTCAGCACACAGATCCCCAAGTGCTAGGTGCAAACAGCACATGGAAGAGCCACATAAAGAACATTGGACATCAAGAAACTCTCCGTTGCTTTCATTTCCTGGAGAGATAAATACAGACAGGAGCCCCCAGTATCCCTCCTTCATGCACAGCTGTAGACTGCCTGAGGAAGAAGGAAGTCAAGCAAATTAAAGCCTGATGATTTGGTACTGGAGCTGCTGCTTGCCAACAATTAAACACTCAAGTGCCAGCAACAACAATGTCACAGCTCTGGGGTGCCTGATCCCAAATTCAGGTTCATGACACAAAGTCTAAGCCCCTTGAACTTTGCTACAAGCCCCTAATACTTGTGCAAACCCCTGCACCTTTCTATACCTGCTCCCTTGGCCACTCCATGCACTTAGGCTGCAGGTGCTCTGGAAACCTGCATGGCATCATTTCATATGTATGTATACAAATAAAACTATCTATTTTAAGATATTTTAAACAGACAAGACTTTGCTTTCCGTTGTTCATAAAAGAACCCTATTAAAATTGCAAGTCTTTCTCCATTAATTACGCTTTTGCCTCAAAACCATCATCCACGCCCACATCGACCAGATTTGATCTGGGCTTTCATAGAATTCTGGAATAGTCTGGGTTGGAAGGGGCCTAAAAGACCATTTGGTTCCAACAGACCACTGTGGGCAGGGGCACCTTCCACTGGCCTAGGTTGCTCCAAGCCTGTCCAACCCGGCCTTGGACACTTCCAGGGATCCAGGGGCAGCCACAATTCTCTGGGATTCCACCTGTGCCAGGGCCTGCCCACCCTCACAGGGAACAATTCCTCCCCAATATCCCACCCAACCCTGCCCTCTGGCAATGGGAAGCCATTCTCCTTGTCCTGTCACCGCAGGCTCTTGTCCAAAGTCCCTCTCCAGCTCTCCTGGAGCCTCTTCAGGTACACAAAGACCACAATAATGTCACCCTGGGCCTTTTCTTCTCCAGGCTGCACAACCCCAGCTCTCCTGGAGCCTCTTCAGGTACACAAAGACCACAATAATGTCACCCTGGGCCTTTTCTTCTCCAGGCTGCACAACCCCAGCTCTCCCAGCCCTCCCTCCTGGGTGTTACAGTACCTAGGTACTGTACCTGCCCTGCCAGGTATTAGGTTACTCTAGGTTGACACACCACTTTGAGGAAGCCTGCCTAAAGGAAACAGTTTAAAACATCAAGAAAATCAGACAGTGATGAAAGACCCTTTCCACAAACCAGATATTTTCACATAAAAGGCCAAAACTCTCTTTTGTTTTATGCAAACGCAAGCTTGTATCAACTGTCCTAACACTCCCCGCTGTACTTTGAGCAGAGGTTTGATAACATGGTGATGGGTTAATAAATACCCACAAGCCCAAGCTTTGCTAACTTCCCACTTGCCAGCAGGAGTCTTTCCTACACCCCTGGCTTCAGGCTACCTGCCTCAGAAGTGTGCTGTGGGCACAGCAACACTCATCCTTCATGACTTCAGTTGAGGACATGTCAGACAGCTCTAACAGAGTCTCTACAAAGCCTCTCCCCCTCCCCCTTTTTCTTTTCTAATTCTTGTTTTTATTAATGAATGACTGCTCTGTCAGATAGAGGGGTCTTCAACATCACAGCCTTGACAAGCAAATCTCTCACACCAGGCACTGCCACCATAGCAGTTTTTTAAATATTCAGTGGACTCACCCTTGAGTCTTCCCCACAGCCAAAAAAGGTTTCCAGGGGACTACCTTTTTTTTTTTTGGAATACAGCATTTCCCACAGTCATTTTGACTGAATGGCATAGCACTTGTCAATTTTCCTAAATGCTTTCTGTATTTCAAGTTACAATGTGTGCACATAATCAGCTTTTCGTACAGGAATATTCAGATTGCTTCTCCTTTGCTGCAGTATAATTCAATTTTCTTTACATATAATGGGACACTTAATGTCAAGAGAACTGTAGAATGATAAATTTGGGTTATTATATAATTTAAGTTCACATTTCCCCTCACAAAAAATCCCACAAATGAAAAAAACACAAATCTCAAACGACTTGTCATTAAAATGGCTGCAGTTCCACCTTTCCCCACCCAATACCACATTCCTACATAGCATCAAAAAAGTCAAGGCCCTCCCTCCAAAAAAATAACAGGTCTAAAAAATATACAGTGCAATCAAACGGTACACAAATTGCAAAGCTTCAGTTACCTTCTTTTCAAACCCTATAATAACTTCAAATTTAAAACAGTGAATTACTAACTTTCTCTTCTGAGGTCAGACAAAAATAAGTCCTAAGGCAGCTTATTTGCCATATTTAGGAGCGTCAAACCAAAGCAATGACAAACATCTGGCTATGATTCTTTCTGGAATTTTGACTATTTCTCCCTGGCCAGGCAAGAAAAAACCCTGAGCTGACCAACAGCACCTTGGTTCCTCCAGCACAGTACTTAAGAGGATTCAGCAGCAGCCTGTCCCTCTGCTCCCCACATATTTAAGCTGTTAATACTGCCACAGCACAGAGGGGAAAAGCTTTGTGAAAGGCAGGTCTGAGTAGGCACGGGCAAAGCAAGGCAGAGGCGGGAGGGCAGCCTGTGCCAGGGCCAGCTGCCTGTCCCACTGGCAGCACGCTCAGGGCTCACC
Source organism: Campylorhamphus procurvoides (assembly GCA_013396655.1). Taxonomy (NCBI): domain Eukaryota; kingdom Metazoa; phylum Chordata; class Aves; order Passeriformes; family Dendrocolaptidae; genus Campylorhamphus; species Campylorhamphus procurvoides. The sequence continues at coordinate 252,693 of WBMV01002489.1, forward strand.
ACAGCACACATGAGTGCTTTTCAGTGCCCACAGGATGGTCTCAGATGTTAACACACACATATTGCTTACTTAAAACTGCTCCATCACAGCTTTTTAGGTTGCAGCGTTCCTGCATCATCCCCACCACAGTTCTTGGGGCTCTAATGCTACTGTGAGCAGCCACAGAGAGCAGCCCTTTGCAGTGCACACACGTGGAAAATGCACTCTCCAGAACACGGGAAGCAGATTGCAGTCAGGTTACTCCCCAAACCTCCTGCAGTCCCAGCCCAGCTCCTGATTTCAGGGCCTCTGATGGCTGCTCAGAAGCAACAGATATCCAAAGGGGAGCCACTTTCACGGCACCTTTTCCATCACAGGTAGCTGCAAACTGCACAGAAACCAGAATAACCAGAGTCTTCTAATCCATTATAAACATTAGGATGGAAAGTAGCTTTGCACTTATAATAATGCAATTTATAAATTTAAATAAGCCAAGAATGAGTAATGTAAGTGGCCAGCAAAGACCATATCAGCAGCAGAGTAATCATTTTCAGCTCAGTATAGAATAAGCCATTTCAGTACTGGAGTAATTTAATAGTTTCATAGTGTACATCAGTAAACACCAAAGCAGATATGAGCAGTGAGAGAACAATACTTAATAATACAATAAAGAGGGGGATTTAAGTCTAATCTTGTCTAACTAGCCTGTTCTCAAGAACAGCAGTGGAGTGGAACATCTCTCTGTCAGGAATTCACCAGTGTCACAGCACAGGGACACATCACACAGCACCGCAGGGGTGCAGAACATCATTGCTTCATTATATATATTTTTTTTAAAAAAAGAACAAAAGGGCAGACTTCTGTGCTCAAAATGACCCAACAAAGATCAGCACAAAAGAAAAAAATTCCAGTTTAAATTCTTCCATTAAGTAGAGCAGGTAGGCAGACCTGTCTGGATCTGCTGAGTGCTAAGAACCCTGCTATGATTTTATAATGGCTATTACAGTTCCACAGAATTCATTCTCCAATAGGTGCAGTGGAGAAAAAATATACTATAATATAATGAAAAAGTATTTTTTCAGTCCCAAAATATATTTGGCATTCAAGCAGAAGGAGAAGAGGAAGCAGATGCCACTGAAGAGGTGCCAAGTTCTCTCCAAGCAATTTGGTAAACTTGAAGCATAAAACCCTAAACTTCTTATTCTGGAGTATTCCCTCATAGCTTAGAGCATAATTCATGAAAGAGAATTTCCTACATATCATGTATTTCCTACATAAGGAAGAATGTATAGACCAACTATTAAATATCACATTATGGCAGCCATTTCATTAAATGTCATTTTGGTGAATCCAACCCAACCCAGGCCCTTCCACTTAAAGAGTCTGCCATATTTTTGCACTGATCAAAGGCCTCCAAGTTTAATCTCTGCAGAAAATCTGGAAAGCTGGCAGAACTGCTGTTCTAAAACTGTGATGACTTTGAAGTGTGCCCACAGTCAGAACTAAATTGGATTTTCTGATCGTTCATCTCACAGTCTGTAAAACCACCCTTCAGACAGCCTTAGTTTGGAGGGGAGAGGCCAGGCACCCTGTGACATGGCAAATGCAAAACTTGAGCTTACTAAACAAGTTGGTTGTAAAAAGGGAAAGAAGCCCAACCCATGAAAATAATGGATATTGCAGCCTGACTTGGGATGGGTATGTTTCATTCTCTTTTCTGTTTTGGCAGGGAAAAGAGAAACCATAAATAGCCCATTTTCAGTTTTTAAAGTCTAGAATAAACACTGAGCATTTCTCCACCCCCTAATATTCAAATCAGATTCCCTGAAGAGCTCTGCTTCAGCATGCTTTAAAAAAATAATTCCCTCTTACTGATGAATAAAATTCCCAGCTAGAAAGCAAACCTTACAATACAGATGGGGCAGAGTGGACAGAGGTAGTGGATTTTAGACAAAAAGCTGCAGAATGTTGCTATACTGAACTTTTAATATGCTGTTATAGATAGACTAATGACAGCATCCACCAACTCCTGTCAGGAGAGAAGCAAGCATTTTAAACAAATCTTGGAGAAAGGAAGGGATGACAAGGAAAAGCTGCGTGAATTAAGTTGTTACTGTGGCTACTCTGTGTATCCATAACCTCTGTTAAAAACGCTGCTGTGGCTCATTTTAGGCAGCAAGGCAATGCACAAGGCTCCTGCACTGGCTTCTCCACTGCACTGCACAGGGAAGGGCCTCTCCAAGAGCAGACCCTGTGCTCAGTCAGTCTCTTCCACTGACACACCACTTTTCCCACTAGAAAGTCATTTGCCATTTGTTCTTACAGATAGAAGAGAAAATTATTGGAACAGGGATATAAACCCCCAAACTGCCTTTTGCCACCAGCCACGTCTCCCTGGGCAGGCAGTGCCAACAGGCCATGGGAACAGCCTGTGTCCCACTGCACTGACAAACCCCTGCTGAGCTGAACCAAGCACAGACCCCACGACATCCCCTCTTGTTCTCACACCCAGAGAAAAACACTGCAAAAGCAAAGAGGAATGGGAAAGCGGCACAACACCCAGAAACTCAACCCCTCCAGGACAAGTGCTTAACCACCCATTTCTCTTATTATTTAAAAAAACAAAAATAACTGTGCCAGCTCACACCACCTATTCAGCAATGTGGCTGCCTTGTCCTAATTCTTGCCCTCAATCCACAAGTGAAAAATTCTCATTTTCCATTACAAACAGCAGCCAACAGTTCCTGCTAACCCATCAGCTCACCATAGAAATGAGGAGGCAGAGGGTCACAGTTTAATAACACTTCATGCCTGTTTGCTATCACTGCTACCTCATTTAGACAAAAATGAAAGGCAATGGAGGCAGTGTATTAGCAGAACTCTAATGCCACAGCTGCTGACTCTGGACTTTTTAGTGCTTGATGCTCTGGAGCTGACCCAAGGCTGACCCCTTCTCCTCACTGCTCTCAACAACACAGGTTGCTCAAAGCCACATCCAGCCTAGCCTTGCACTGATTCTCAAAATTACAGGGTTGGGGATGCTGCTCGAGTCTTTGGTCTTTTACTTTTTAAATCAAAACACCAAAGTCTACACCAACTTGGAAATATAAATAAAATCATCCATCAAAAAAATCAAAGAGAGTAGATTTCCTAAAAAATAGTCTAACGTAATTCAAAGGGAAAAAAGAAGCCTTTGTGTTCTGTGCAGTACAGGAGGGACGGGTGGGTTTGCAGTACCCTCTGTGTGCTCAGGTGGGAGGACACAGGCACAGCCTCACAACAAAAAAAGCAGATTTTCATGTTTTAGAGTTGAACAGCTGGACAGAATATGTATAAGACCTTCCCAAAAGCTACTATTTCTTCAGAAAACCACAGACAAATATATCACGTTTTGGAAAAAACTCTTTTGAGTCTGTGCAACAAACTGTGGCCTCAAGCACTAATTATAAATTACTGATTACAGATTTGGTACTAACATAGAATACCTGAGAGCTGAGTATCTTCATCAGAGCACAGATGTCTTTTAACAACAGATCCTAGGCAAGCTAGAATTAAACTGAGGTCAATGCTGAAAATGTAAGAATAAAAATTTGTTTAAAAGCAGAATCCTCCCAATTTGAGCATGGTTTGGATGTCTTATGGCAGATTTCCCCAAGCATACCTTTAAATAAAAGTTTTCAGACACTGCTTTGGTGCCTCCCTTCTAAAGCAGCAAGCAAAGACTTTCAAATAGGAGCAAGTTGACTTGAAGAGATTAAAACCCATTAAAATACACAATATAAATCAGTAACTAAGGCAAAGCTCCTCTGCCTTCCCAGCTGCCAAACTGACAAAGTTGCACGTGGCTTAGGAAGCAAGAACAGCTTGGTAGAAGAGACTTGGTGCTCCCCCAAAGCAAACAACAGTTAAAGACTCTCCTTACAGTATGTGCTTATGTTTCAAATCTGTTAAAAACAAAAAACATCTGTTATACTTAAAAGATTTTTAAAAACAAGTCGTGCAACTAATTTCACTATTTGTAAGTAGGTAAAATCCCGACAGGAATCTTTATTCAGATACCACCTCAAAGCATCCCAGCTCTGTCCAGAGGCACATCCTTGTGAGCTGTGCAGCATCAGAGGCTCAGGGTACTTGAAAGCAGGTTTAAATCTCCCTTACCTCTATGTCAAGTACTTCCACCGTGTTGTCCAACATCTTGATTTTGATGGGGAGGTCGCGCTCGTGTGCTTTGGCAGGCAGTGATGCCATGGCAGTCGAGAGGTTCTGTCCTGGCTCCAAGGTACTCACTCCTGTGGTTTTCTGGGCACCCAAACGAGAGCCTGGTGTCTGCAGGACTCTGTATGTTCCTTCTATCTCTCCCATCTTCTTCCAACAGAGAGCAAAGTCTAAATAAACATGGAAGAAAATAGATGGTTACAGCATGAAAGATCTCCCACAGGCATTCTGTATGAAAATACTGCCCACTGAAGCACTATCACAAAATCATTATTTAAGGTTCTTTATCACACTACCAATAATAAGGTTCATGAAACTCTGGTCAAAAAATGGAAGTGTCCAAGGCCAGGCTGGACAGGGCTTGAAGCAACCTGGTCTAGTGGAAGGTGTTCCTGCCCATAGCAGGGAGTGGAACAAGATGAGCTTTAGGGTCCCTTCCAACCCAAACCATTCTACTATGATTAAAGTCCAGTTGCTGGGAAGAAAAAGTAGCAAGAACAAAAATAACCATTCAGAAACATGGGTAGGAAATAGGATACTCAAACCTGTGCCCTCCGCTCTCCTGACACACTATTTTAGTTTCTGATGAGTTTTCCTGCTGATTGGGCTCCCCACCACCAGCAGCATGAGCACTGCAGACAGGCAGCAAAGGGTAAGGCAGGACTGTGCCTCTAACCGGTGCCCAACCATTCCACTGACCCCACCCCAAGATAACAGGAACAATTCACTTTCTTCATCCCTAAAATGATGACTCATGCAAAACCTTTCCTGCTGGCAGCTCAGAGCCTTCCTCAGGCAGTGGCTGCAGATAACAGTTCCTCACCTCATTAGCAACCCTGCCCAGATTAAATCAGTGGGCAAAACTCTCAATTACAGAGACCAACATTAGTTCAAGTAGGCTGACTCCTACAGCATGAGTCTTGCTGTTATGGTTTGGTGGCAGTTGTGTAGAGCAAATGTTAAATCTGACATGGGGAACAAGTTCCACATGGCTCTCCCCAGCTCTCCCATGCCATCAGAGCAGTGATGATATTTGTACTGGGATCACAGGGGGGTCTACATGGAAGATGAGGGTGTGTGCTCAGGATGCACTCAGCCCCTGCCCCGTGCTCACTGCTGGCACTGAGTATTTGGCAGCAAAGTGCCAGGTGCCCAGCAGGAACACACACAGGAAGATTCCTCTGTGCTTTGGGGAGCATTGTCCAAATACCACACTGTGTCTGAACAATCCAAATTATGTGGGTACTGGAGCTGGGACAACCTTCACGTGGCCACCCCACCACAGAAAATCCAAGGGAGTCTTAGGTTATTGTTTTGTAATAAACGTGTTTTGTCTGAAAAAGGAGAGAGGCAGCTCATGAACACATTCCTTTATCCCTCTGTGCTGCAAGTAGGTAGGCAGCACACTCCAAGGACTGAATGCAGCCAGCCTTACATGTCCTTACAAATTAGTGGGGAGTGGTTTAGTTTTAAATCCTTACACACACTGAGTCTGGTCAAATGTCTTCCTAGCTTGGAGACCGGTGCATTTTAACATTATGCAGGTTTTTGTTTTTATACTCGCAGACCCCTGTACAGATAAACTTGCCCCAGGAAGGCAGACAGACGCCTCCCACCTAATCACACCCACCACAAGGCTTGTTTGGTTTGAATCCCTGTGAGCACTGCAGAGCCCTGCCTGAGCAGCACAGCTGAGACCACCAGAGGCACCTCCAACCTCCCAGCTGACGATACACATGACAAGAAAGTGTGAGAATCACAGAATCACTAAGGCTGGAAAAAATCTCTAAGATCATCAAGTCCAACCACTAACACAGCACTGCCAACACCATCACTAAACCATGCTCCCAGGTGCCCCATCCGGATGTTTTGGACTGTAACAGTGCCTGAACCACCCTTTCAGTGAAGAAGTTTTCCCTAACATCCAATCTAAACCTCTCCTGGCACATTTTCCCTTGTCCTGTCCCTTGTTACCTGAGAGAAGTGACCAACCCCAACCTGGCTCCAGCCTCCTGTCAGGGAGTTGTAGAGAGGAAGAAAGTTTCTCCAGAGCCTCCTTTTCCCCAGGCTAAGCTTCCCCAGCTCCCTCAGCTGCTTCTCATCAGAGTTGTGCTCCAGACCCCTCCCCAGCTCCACCCCCTTCCTCCAAACATGCTTCAGGTGTCCCAAATTGAACCCACTATGAAGGATGATGTCAACATAAAAGTGGGCACACACTGCCCAGTGTCCAACTTACCAACTTTGGATGACAAATAAAGTTTCTTTCTCAGAGTGTTTTGTGCATATTGTTTTGCTTTTTCTTGGCTTATGTGGACACACAGCCAAGGAGAAAAACTTTTAGGTCGTAAGTTTTAAAACCACCCTAACAGCACAACTCAGCAGAGAGAGGTGTCCAGGTTACACCTAAGTGCTGATCTGAAGAGAAACCAGACTTCAGTGTCATCTGTACCCCACTGATACTGTGTCCCTTATCATGTAACCGCATGCTGAGATTTTCGCTGTTGTTCAGGAGCCTGTGAGCAATTGAAGCTGCCCAGGATCAATAACACTCCTCACTAGGCTGTTTATTAGCCACCTGCTCTTCAAGTTAGTGCTTCATGAACACATTCATCCCCTCCTGAATAAACAGCTCCTGGAAGGACGGACACTGCAGTTACTCAAAAGGAAAAAAATGCAAGCAGCAAGAGCTGAGGCAGAACAGAGAGCAGCCCTGGAGCAGTCCCCTAGCAGAAGCCTCAGCAGCCTTCCCTCCAGCTGGAGCCAGCCACTTCCTGAAGGCAAGGCAGGCAGGCCACCCAAATCCAGAATAACGAGGAGCTCCTGGGTATTCCCACTACCTCTGGTCACTCGCCAGGAGAGACCAAAGTTGTACCTAACAGAAACTGCAGATGTCAAAGTCCTTCCCCACAGGTGGCAACAGGAAAAGTGAACTCAACAGGGCTTGGCCTTGTGTCTCGCTGATGACATGTTCCTAAAAATATTTACCCTGGCCAGCACATATTCAGATTTTAAAGGCCTAACAAGCAGTAGGAAGAAAACACAATGTGCAGAAGCGAGCACAATGCCTAGAAAAGCAGTGCCCTGCCTGCTGTGGCAGCTGGGAGCATGTCTCCACACCACATCCCAATCCCTGCTGGGGCACCCTACTAATGCTATCCTAACTATTAACAAGCCCCAAACAGCCTGGTCTGCTCCCACTGCCTCCAAAACTCCACGCATGAGGAATGTTAATCAAGCCGAGCACTATTTCTGGTTTCACCACCAATCAGCTACCTAGCATGTTTTATGTACACTGACTACATATGACACTTCTTGACAAGAACCGCTGTGCCATGGTTTGAGAAACACTCCAGTTCAAGAGGCTGAGTACATGAAAGGAGGAGGAGAATGAGCCAGTGAAGGCTGAGACATGCTGCAAGCACCAGGAAGTCTGAGAGGTTCTACAGGTAGAGCCGACTGTCCCACAGCACTGAGAGTCTCCTACCCCAGGCAAGCCATAACACGGTCTCACCAATGAAACACTAAAATGCAATGCTACCACAATATTAGTGGCTCTAAGATAAAAATCTTCCTTGCATTGCTCCTCCCTAAACTTTTTCACACCTAGTGCTTGTCCTGATAATTTCCTATAAGCTGGGACCAGGCATCAAGCCTACACTAACTCTCTGAAGCACAGTGGCAGAATGACTGTTGCTCTCAGCCCTAAGTGAAGGAGCATATAAAACAGAACTTATGAAATTTTAGGCAGCTGAATACAATTATTTTTTTTCCTTTTTGTACTTTGTATTTTTGTTGTCTTCTTGAAATAGCTTTGAAGTCACAGTGAGTTTCATCTTCTGATTAGATGGAATAAAGCTATTTTTCAGAAGAAAGACAGCATTTTCAGGTAGCAGCGAATCTGGAAAGGCAGCTTACACCCAAGGACATACAAGACCATAGAAACACAGAGAGAGACCTTAAAGCCCATCCTTTTCCAATCCCCTGCCATGGGCAGGGACACCTTCCACTAGATCAGGCTGCTCCAAGCCCTGTCCAACCTGGCCTTGGACACTTGCAGGGATGACAGCAAAGGCTTTAAAGGAACTCCTCTGAGCACAGTGCCTTGGTCAGTGGCAGGGTCACTGAGATGCTCCATCCCTCACCCAGATGTGCAGAAGACACATCTGGAGTAAGGTCAGTCTCCAAGCTGCCCGGTGTGAGCAGGGCGATCTCTGCCTCCCCTACAAAGGGATCCACTGCCTGTGCACGGCAGGAGCACTCACAGGACCACGTCCCTTCAGTCACCAGAACCAAAATTCCCTCTTTTAACCTTCCCACTAAGCCATACCCACCCATTAGCACCACAACCCCGCGGGGGCACTAAGTGATGCGCCTGGAGCCCAGGTACGGCCCTGAGGAGGGATTAACCCCCCAGGTGCCCAGCTGTGCCATCACACAGGTCTGCCTGCCCCCCGGACCCCACAGTCCCCCCACACCCGCGGTCCGAGGGGTCCCACCCTGACCCTGCAGCGCTGCACGGCCACACGCCGGGCTGGGAGGCGCTGGGTGCCCAGGGGAGGTGGGGACGGACGGGACAGGGTCCCTGCAGGGTGAGGGGGACTCAGGCCTTCAGGAGCCCGCTTTGTGGAGCTGCAGGGTGAGGGTCAGACCCCTCGGACCCGCCCCGAGGGATCCCCCTGTCCCCGGGACGCCGCAGGCCCCGCTGCCCTGCCCGGCCCGGCTCCCACACCGCGCCCGGCCCGGGCCCGCAGCGCCCACAGCGCCCGCCGAGCCACAGAAAACACCACCCCAGCCCCTCAGCCGCCCCCCCTGCTGGGCCACATCGATTCGGATCGATTCGGATCGATTGGGTTCGCTGCAGACCCCCGTACTCACCTCCGGGCCCGGGCCGTCCCGCAGCCCCAGCGCGCCGGGCCCGCCCCGACCAGCCCAGCCCAGCCAAGGCCCGGGGCGGGCCCCGAACACAGCCAGCCCCTTTTGGAACCAACACCGCACCGGGAATGTCGCCTACAGCCCTGCAACACAGCTCATTAATGCAGAAAGAGAGATAGGGAATACCTGTAGGTGCAGGTCGGGGGCTCCGGGCCTCCGCTGGGCCCACAGGACAGCTGCTGTTACAGCACGGATCTCTGCGCCCAGAAATCCCCCAAGACCCCACGATCAGTAATGTGAGAAAAATCTATTCAATTTAGTGAAGATACAAATTTCTGTGAGATAAAGAAGTTTAGCAGAAAAAGGAAAGTTTCTATTTCAGCACCTGCTGGGTGCCCTGGCCACGAAGGTCTGAAAAAGCACCCCCCCACCCCAAAAATCATGCTTTTTATGTGTCCCAAGGGTCCCACCTTGTTAGCACAATGAGAGGAGTGGGCCTGTCCTTCTGACTGGGTTTGGTGTGCCCCCTGTGCAGGGTCTCCTGGTCACAATGACCACTTTCCTCTGCACACAAAGGACCTGCCACAGGGTGGAGGGGCTTGTTTTGGCCATACCTTTATCTACTTTCATAATTCCCTATTCCAGAACATAAATTGTCCCTGTCACCAGCCCCAGACAGGACCTGGTGCCTTACAGCTTCTGCAGTACACCTAAAAAAATAATTCCTGAGTTAATGAACTATTTGCTTGTAGTAACTCATGTTTTTTTATTTCTCACAGTAAGGTTGCAGTTTTTATACTCTTCCTAACAATTAACATATTAGATATCTATAATCAATCATCATTTCTAATTCTCTCAGTGGTCCACCCATCAGGGTCCTAGGCTATGCCCCCTGACCACCTCAAAAGGTTCCTGGGCTCTGCTATTGTTTTGACTTCAAGTAATCTTGCAGGTGTCTCTGAGCAACATCGTGACCTTCAGAGAGCCTGAGAATGTGTGAGAGAATCCCTTTAGTAACTTCTAACACCACTCAATATGTGAGCAAGAGAACCTATACTTCTAAAACTCTAAAAATCTACAAAATACACACCCAACCTTTAGGCATCACCAGCATGAGCTGCTGGGGGTGTCTGAGCACTGCAGGGGAGCAGCTGCAAAAGGGGGTCTCTCCCTTGTTTAAGGTGGGTTGGGAGGTGAGCTGCCTTGGGCCCAGATGTTGCAAGAGTCTGTTTTCCCAGCCTGTAGGTGAAAGGGTCTTTCTTTTCTATCTGTTACTTGTCAACATGGGTTGTACTCTTTTATACTCTTTTTATACTTTTATACTCTTTTTATACTCCTTTATATCCTGTAACCCTAAACCCCTACAAGTAAAAGAACTCTTCTCTACCTAAATAATGTTGTCTTGGAAAGGTTTTTCCTTCCCCCTACAGCAACAGTTTGGTAGCCAACCCCTCTCCTGCCCCACTGAGCTTACAGCAGTATTTTCCACCAAAGGGAAGTCCAAAGGGTGGTTTTCCAGCACGAGGAAGGCTTGAAAGGAATATTTCCAGCCAAAGCTGAAGGGCAGCCTGCCCACAGGCCACCATCCAATGCCTGCTCCCAAAAAAAGGCACATGAAACACCACACACCCCAGACACACGTCCCACAGATCCCATTTGCACTGCCCTGGGGATGACACCACGCCAAGTAACCAACCTCTACAATTCAGGCCAAAAATCTTCCATGTTCTGCTCTCACTGAATATTATAGATCTTCATTTACTAAAATTTTTCACATACAAATTTTAAGTGGGGACAGAAAGATCCTCAGCGCTGCAGAACAGGAAAAGATGTGGGTGCTGCACCCACAAGCTGAGATCCAGAACAGAGGCATCTAGGCAGGGACTGGTGGCCAAGAGCATGTGAAATGCAAGGAGCCACCTTGTTTCTGAGAACTTGACCTTTTCACAACAATTTGAAAAACAAAATATTAACATAGCATATGACTTTTTAATAAACACACCAATCAGGCAGAACAGCCCTTTCAACCTGAAGAAACCTCATCACTCTCATCCACAGAAAAAGGCAACTCACAAATTTAATGAGTAATTCCTGACTAGCAACATTCTCATCTCTTTAAAAGAATAAAAGACACAAGGTTTTAAAAAATATCCCATGATTTTTTCTCCTTAAAAAGTGAAATGGAGCTGAAGACTTA
>WBMV01002489.1:264204-292000 GCA_013396655.1 Campylorhamphus procurvoides
AAAAAATTATTTTCCATCATGTCATAGAATTCCAGAATGCTTTGGTTTGGAAGGGGCCTAAAAGACCTTCTGGTTCCAATACACTGCCATGGGCAGGGACACCTTCCACTAGCCCAGGCTGCTCAAAGCCCTGTCCAACCTGGCCTTGAACACTTCCAGGGATGGGGCAGCCACAGCTTCTCTGGGCAACCTCACAAGCAAGAATTTCTTCCCTATATCCCATCTAATCCTAGTGTCTGGCACTGTGAAGCCATTCTCCCTTGTCTTGTGACTCAAGTCCATGTACAAAGTCTCTCTCCAGCTCTCCTGGAGTCCCTTCAGGTACTGAAAGGCCACAATTAGGTCTCCCCAAAGCCCTGTCTTCCCTCTTTCCCAGTTCTGTCAGCCTTTCCTTATAGCAGAGGTTTTCACCCCTCTAATCATCCCGGTGGCCTCTTCTGGACTTGGTCCAATGTGTCTATGTCCTTCCTGTGCTGGGGGACCCCAGAACTGGATACAGTACATATACATACATATATATATTAGTTGCCACCCACTTTCACACTTCTATCTGCACACTTAGAACCAGGCTGCAAAGACACACGACTTCACCTGCCACCACTGGCAGGGGAAGGGACAAGACTCTAATTTACAGCCTAGAAGACGACAACTCTACCCTCTGCAATTCCTACTCCCAACCAAACATGGTACAAATAGGAAGTGCCATATCAGGCTGAACCTCTGCTCTATACACTCAATCATTTAGCAAATCCTCAGCAACTCTAACAGAAAACATGCTTGAGGTGTGATGTTTGGTGAGTTTGAAACCTAAAGGAAGGAGTGGATGGTTATCTCATCCACTATAACCAGACTCAGCAGTATATTCTTCATGGCTACTCACAAAGATCACTGAGATTCCACAACACCCTGAAGTCAAACCTTCTAACCACTCAGGCAGTGTTTGAAACCTTTACAGCAGAAGGAGAAACTTTAGTGAACAAAGCTAGAAGAAGAATGTCACTACACATGAAAGCCAACTGTTGCTGTTGGAAGGATGCAGTGCCAGGACAAAGTACAACTTTCTCCCTGAGAGAGAGGAACAGATAACAAGCTGTAACACATTCTCTGAACTAGTATAACAGATAATACATANTTAGCAAATCCTCAGCAACTCTAACAGAAAACATGCTTGAGGTGTGATGTTTGGTGAGTTTGAAACCTAAAGGAAGGAGTGGATGGTTATCTCATCCACTATAACCAGACTCAGCAGTATATTCTTCATGGCTACTCACAAAGATCACTGAGATTCCACAACACCATGAAGTCAAACCTTCTAACCACTCAGGCAGTGTTTGAAACCTTTACAGCAGAAGGAGAAATTTTAGTGAACAAAGCTAGAAGGAGAAGAAGAATGTCACTACACATGAAAGCCAACTGTTGCTGTTGGAAGGATGCAGTGCCAGGACAAAGTACAACTTTCTCCCTGAGAGAGAGGAACAGATAACAAGCTGTAACACATTCTCTGAACTAGTATAACAGATAATACATATGTTCTCCTCTTGGTCTGAGCAGGACAATTAGAATTGCCCTTTTACTACACCATGACATCATCTCTTTCTTTAATCACCCTCTGGATGAGGGTGGAGGAAGTCCTTCAAAGCAGGCTTCTTATCCAACCAAGAAAAACAGCAGCTGGAAAAGCTTCTTTTAGAAGCCTTTCAGATCCTTCACCATGGCAAAGATAAACCCTGCAGGCTGAAAAATTATATCTATTGCTGATTTTGTCAGCATATATTTTCCAAATACACACTACAAAGCTGTGTCTCTGAGAGGTCTCCCATCTCATAACAGCAAGGCAAGCAGTTTCAAAAGCTTACGTTATGTCTCCCCTTCTGTCTACAGCAGTATGTTGGCATAGCTGAGAGTGGAAATAGTTACAATCATTTAAGCCAGCACTTTATACTGTATACACCAGCCTAACTGGGCTACACATCACCAGTTCACTTCTCTAGTGTTGTACTGGGACTTTGCAAGGGCAACACATGTGGGCATGCCGAGAATGAAGATAGGAAGATGTTTTGGTGTAGATTTCATTACAGATAGGTCACTGAAGGCACCAGAATCCCTTTTGGGGCAGCTCACAGAGCTTTCACTGCCACAGTTCACAGCTATTTTCCTACTTTGGTTCAAGCCACTGCCTTGTACAACAATTCTCCCATCCATTACCATTTGCAGACATTCAACAGTTTGCTGTAGACACGGTTAACCTAAGCCTAAGCACAGAGTCATTTAGGACTGCCTGCAGGGATGATCACTCTTTGTTCCATCACTTTTGGGGACCTGGTATTGCAGCACCAGCTGCAGAGCACAACAGCATCAAGGGAAGAACTTGCGTTTCCACAAGCGTGTTCACATCTTAGATGGACTGTCATGACAATTAGTGACCACCCTGGTCTGGAAGTGTTTCAGCCCTGAGGAGTTCAGCAAAGCACTTTGCAGTCTGCAATGGTCTGTCCAGCAGAACCACACAGAGACGTGTTGTCTTGTCTCACCAGCCCATTTTATGGATGGCCTTCCACATCACCTTAGCTATCTCAGTAGAGACTAGTCTACATGGACCCACAAATCATTCCTAACCTGTCTCATCACTGATTAACACGTTGTCTACCAACAGTGATGAGAGCACCAATTCATTTCCCACATAGCAAAACCAAGCCAATTTCAGTGACTATAGCCACGTGTTGTTCTGCACTCACAGCCCACTCGTACCCCAGATGGTAGAGAAACATGAAAAGAATGAAATCACAGAATTTGATCAATTGCCAACTGTTACTAGCAAATGGCACAAGACTCAAGGCAAACAGGAATTGCTGGATAACGGGAGATATGAGCTACATGATCAGCACAAACAATGAACAACACAGCCGTACCTGTACGTGCCACTTTCCAGAATGATGCTCTTACTCCAGGTTCACTTACCATTAAAATTGACCTGCAGGTACAGGATAAATACTGTTCTTCCACAGCAAAGGAAGAAACTTCAAAAGCAGGCAGAAAGCACCTTGTTCTACTGGTAGAGATGGAATGGCAAAGGCATTCAGCATGATTTTACTAAACCAACTTGAGAAACTTACAGGTATTTGTAGACTTGGGGTGTGTGTGTGTGGGGGAGATTTTCTAGTTTTAAATATAACAATCATCATTTAGTACTTCTCACAGAAGGAAGTCTTTTGGGCTTCTCAGATTGCTCTGCTTTGGGGCATTTTTCAGGAGCCCTTCTACACACATTGCAACTACCAACTATATTGGCCTTTATAAAGTGCAAAGTCCACCAGCCTCAGAGTGTGACCTAGGATTAAACCCTCAATATTAACCAAGTCTTTAGAACAGGCCTGGTCACTTTTGCACAGGAAAAACTTCTGCCAAAAGAAAAAAAAATGGGAGGCTGCAATCCCTTTTTGCAATCACCTACTTTGAATTTCATAATTCTATCTGTATTTTAACTTGGCTTTCATGGTGAAAGTGGCAATTAGAAGAGGCAAGTTAAGCACAGCATATGTTCGTACCTGCACACACACAGACGCACTCGCTCAGCAGCTTCTCTCATTCTGATTAGTGAGCCTGTCCAAACACGTTCTCCCTACCCAGAAGGTTCAGTCTGTAGCCAGCAGCAGTTCTGAAGCCACAAAACAAAAATCAAGGGCAAAGACAAGCTACAAGCTGTGAAGAAAAATGGCTGCTGAGCCACAATATTGGAACAAAAGTCCAGACAAAATCTGACCAACTGTGTCTCCTGTGCTCTTCATCTACAGGTGAAAGCTCAGACACAGACAATCCCTTATTGCCCCCACGTGGTACATTGATCCTATTGCATTAGAGCATAAACATGCCCACGAGTCCATGAAATGTGCTTTAAATTGAGTCCTAAGCTTTTTTGATAGATGAAAGTTCAGTGACTGTAACAGCCAAATTGTTAAGCTGATACCAGTCTTTTCTACAACTACATGGTTTATTTCTCTCTTACACTTAGTGAAGCCTGCACAGTAAGGGTAACCAAGCATGTCTGAAGCAGCAAGGCCTGAAAAGAATCCCTTACAACTGGGAATGTCAGAAACCTCCACCTCCTTTTTTTTATTTTTCAGTCCATTGAGATTCACCTCGTTTCCTTGCCCATCAAATCAGTCTGGGATTTGTTGCCTCAGAGGAGCTCCACAAGGGTTCAATTCAGTCACAGCTTGTATTGTGCCTCAAACATCAAAAATTGTTGTGTTTGGTGGGTGGGGAGCAAGACATCCCCAAAGAGAAACCATCACTCCCCCAAAATCTGAAATTCTATCAAGAAAGATTGCCTCACTCTCATGATTCACTTTAGTCAAACAACTACACAAAAGCCTAGTTAACAAGGATTTATGTTTAAAAGAAATAAATATAAAGGTGAAAAAGACCTAGTTCTGTTTCATGGACAGGACACTTCAGAATAAAAAGACAAATTTAGCATCTCTAAACACTGGACACAGATAAGCCCAGCAAATATTTTACTGCCAAATAAACCCAAGATGAGGCTGTCAGTAACACAGACTGTGCTGCTTTAAGTTGATTTCAGAAACGAGGCAGCCAAACTCAGACTGCTGACAAACCAGCCTGGCCGATCCCCCCCTCTGCTCCCAACCCAAGGGATTGTGCCAACTGTTTGTGCCAGGACAGAGCCCAGCAGTTCCACTGCTGCCAAGAGGCAGACCCAAGGTGAGCCCTTGTGTTGGACACATGGACAACTATCCCTGCCATGCTGCTTTGCCATGTTTCAAAGCAGCCTATTTGCTGGGCAGGAAAGGAAGATGAATTTTCTTGTCAAATTGCATGTTCTTTGCAGGGGAGAAGCTCCAAACTCAGAGTAGGTACCAGTACAGGAAGAGCTTGACCTAGGTTTTAGGCTCTCCCTTATGGAAAAGCTTTTAAAAAGTAAATATGAAACAAGAACATTAAAATAATGGGGGAATTGCAAATTGCAAGACACAGGAGTGGGCATGTCCTGAACGAAGCCTTTTACTGTCAGTGCCTTTCTCTTTTTTAATGAATATGCTGTTGCTGAAGCACAGGGCCTGTTTTAATGAGTGTTTTGCATTAGATCTCAGACTGTGTTTATTTACCTATTCTATAGAATACATTGAGTTACCTTCACATCACTTGGGAGCTCCTCTGCTTCCTACATGGGTTTTTCCTGTGAATTTTTGGCTTCTGCTTATAAAAATAAGGCAACTCCTTCTCGCTGTCCCACTAGCTTCAAATTGTTTCTCAATAAAAACCAGAAGGACAGCTAGCCTGAGGCACTTTAAACATGATACCTTAACATGAAGTGAAGCCTTACAGCTCAGATCTCCCTAACTTTTTGCCATGTCTTCCTTGATGGGACTTACATGGCTGAGCAGAAATTTCTGCCTGGCAACGTGGATGCCCCTGGGAATGCAGCAGTGCCTTAAATCTGACACTGGCTGCATCACCACAAACAATATGTGCAGAGCTAAGAGCCAGGTATGGCTGGTATAGAGCATAAACAACTGGCTGCTTCAGTTCTACAGACCTGTTTACACCAGGTTTAAAAGGAATCAGGGTAAGTGCTAGGCTTGTGAGAGAGAGTAGAGTTCCTCATTATTTTCCTATCTGGGAGTTCAGTGTTTCCTCCAGCACTGTGAGGCTGCCTCTGCTCTGGCCAGGGGTAATTTCCCAAAACCACGTTGTTCTCCATCTAAGGCAGCTGGATACCTCCTCTGCCTGGCTGAACTGACAGGCTCTCATTCCTCTGGGTGGGAGTGAAATTCATTTGCCTCCTGCATTTCAAGCACCGAAACTCAACTTGCAAACACGCAGCTACATCAGATCTTGCCTTGCTAAATGCTGCAGAAACTTTACAACGCACCTGAAACTTGGGCACGCCCTGCCATGGCTGGGAGCCAGGCCCAGGTGATCCCATCATGCCTGGGCTGCACTGGCAGTGTCTGGCCACCACACCACCTCTTGGATAACCTTCTTCCCCTTCATACTCACTCCATTCCCACTTTCTGGACATGATCCATAATGACATCAAATGTGACTTCACTGCATATGGTCACCTGGTCACTGGTTTCAGCACCATTCAAATCTCCCTATAAAAGGATACACAAGTAGGTGACAGCCCCTCACATTTTTTTGGATGATGAAGAGATTCCTTAGGAAACAACTACACCACCAAGGGCTGCTCCAGCACAAGGACAATACCTGTCTCACTGGTAAGGTGGCCTGCACTGCCAGCCATCCACCCTCCAGGCTGTCCAAAGGAACAGGATGTAGAGCAGCCCAGGGCCACAGCCAGCATCTCCAGGCAGAGGTGGCAGGCACGGTGGGAACAGTGCCCTAAGACAACAAGCTGCTAGCAGAACTGTTGCCTCCTGTGAGAAATGCCCTTGGGAACCGTGGGCTGTGGGAAAACCTCTAGAGCAAGCTGAGTTATGAAGTGTTTTAATCACAGCTTTCCTCCACTGCAGGAATCCTTTAAGCATTTCTTTCTGGCTTTCTCCATCAGCAGGAGCCCCATGTTCAGCTCTTTGTGCACTGTTCCATACACAACACTGAGAAAACAGCAAATAAGGAAAAGCATGTAATTCCATGGAGTCCCTTGCATTGAATTCCAATATGATGTCTTCCCAAGCAAGAGTTCCAACTCTTCCCAAAGCCTTTATGGATTATATACTTGTGCATTTCCCAGAGTGGAAGTGATTAGCAACCTTGTTCACCCTCTAGTTCAGACACTTCCCTAAACTATGCAGCATTTCAAGATCTATTACTGACTGTCCAGAAAAGTGCAGGAAAAGTGACATTTTTCATTTTTCTTTACCCAGCAGCCAAAAAACCAAGAGTTAGTAGATATTTTGTTACTTTTTTTTTTTCTCCATTTTAAACCACTATGTCTGTGTAACAAGCTAAGAAAATCCTGATGGAAATCCCTCTTCAGGGCACAGAAGCAAGATAAACCGGCAAGAACCATTGGCTACCATGGAGTAGCCAATGAAACACACACATGAGGTGTGCCTAGCCATGTCCAGGCACTCAGAAAGCTCCAGGCAATATTTGGTTGTGTGAGCAGGGGAATTATCTGCAAACAAGGCATTTCTCTGCACTCATGCTGTCTACTCAGATAGAAACAGCAGAGGACTCAATTCATGAGTCTGAACTGAATTTCCTTCAGTCTTGGGAGGATTTCCTACTAATTGCCAGATTTTGTAGAAGATGAAACAATGAAAAATCCCTTTTTGCACTGGACCTTTCAATGTGGCTGCCCAAGGAAGTAAACTGAGAGCGCATTAAGGGAAAGACTGAATTACAGTCGGTTTTGGTAGCACTCATTAATGACATGCCAAGCATTCTTTTCCTCTCTCATCACAGGAGAGCTTTCTCCTCAGTCACTTAATCTACAGTTAGTGTTCATGAAGAGAGAGGTCTGACTAATTCATCCACAGGTGTCCCCCAAATGCAAAGCCTGAGAGCAAGCAGTATAAATCTGATCTCCAGGCCAGCCATCCTAATATTCAAAACAACCTGAAAAAGGCACTCCACAGGCTCTGAATGATCTCCATTCTGATTCCTTGCTGAAGAGCCACAGTGGCCAAGGACTAAGCTCCAAGTACTCTCTTCAGAAAAAGGAGCATTTGGACATACAAGCCACCATCACTCTAACTAGCACAAGTGGAACCTACAAAAACCTTACCCTAAAAGTACAGATGAAGCATGAGAAAAATGCCAGAAGTTCACAGGATCCCAAATGGAAGGAACAAAGAAAGGGCAGGAGTATAAAGAAAGCAGTGAAAAATCTACTGACTAGCACAGAGATGGTCGTAAGGAAATAAATCCTAGAAAAGAAACATTCTTAGAAGTGCAGGCATAAATTGCAGGAGAAATTAATTTAGAGGAAAAGGTTAAAAGATACAAATGGATTCAGCTGTGTGCTTGCATGTAACAAACATACCAGTTTATCTGCACAGCCCTAGCCTAATGATGCCCTGCAATTCCTCCAAAATAATGTGATAGCTTGGGTCTATTAAGCAGATTTAAGGCAAAATAAAACTTGTTCTTGCACGTGAGAAGATAAGTCAATATGCTGTCTAAAAAATGCATTAGTGTAACCTTCCTGCTAGCACAGTCAATGGCAAAACAAGGTACAAAGGACATTTTCAGTGTGGCTAGTTGTGATTATAATGATTTTAATAATATTTATACTCTTTTTATTGTTTTGGGGTTTTTTGCAAGACCTATCTCCCTTTTTTCTACATGAGTGTATAATAGAAAGGTTTGAGAAGACCACTTGCACTAATCCACACGCTTCTGAACAGAAAGCTTTCAATACTTACCCAGTTTTGTGAGGTGTTTACCTGTCAGTTTTGACACACTATTTCAGTCCCTGTCTACAATTACAATTCTTTTTGTTTATGTACATGGAACTAACAAATCTGGAAGATTTTTTTTTATAATAGTTTTCCAGTAGTTGTGCAACTCTCAGTGCAATTTTTCTCCAGCACTTCTTCCCAGAATTGGATTTGATTTCCACAAAAGTAGTCCCCTACACCTGACTGGAAGGATGCCATTCTGAAAAAAAAATAAAAATAATAAAATACAAGCAGTACAAACCACAGGGAAATGACTGCTCCAATACAGTCAGAGTATACAATACTTACTGACCACATTTGATGCAGGTTCATTGTGCTCTCTTTCAACCACATCTGCCTTCCTCCTTTATATTTTCCAAGATTTAGGAATGGTACTCCCCAGTTTAGTGTTCCCACTGAAACTCCAAACTCACTCGCTCCCCCTTCCCCCTTGCTGGTGGCTGGAGAGGAGAATTGGAGCCACAAGACAAAGGTCATGGGTTGAGTTAAGAATAATTTGCTGGAAACGGCAATGAGATAACAAAAAGAACAGTAACAGCAACAATATTACTAACAAAAGTGTACAAAAGACAGAGTGATTCAGGCAGCCCCCACTGCTCCCTCTGGCTCAGGAACAGCACCAGTGATACTCACCTGGAAGGAACCCCTTCTCCCTGGAAGAGACTCCCTTTCCTCCACCCCCAGCACAGGCATGAGGTGGTACAGAATAACTTCCAGCTCCTGGCCATGCCCACTCCTGGCTACTGCAAAAATCAACCCTGTCCTGGCAGAAATGAGGACATTTCAAACATATCACCACAAATTAATATTGCTGAAGTTGATTATAATAAAAAATTATAACTAAAACAAAATTGTTTTTAAGCAATTTTTATTATCCTTTTGGCTAATGGTAGTACATAAAACAGAATATAACAGGTTTCTGCATCAAGAACAAGTTATTTTTGCTACCAACTATAAAGCTCTGCGAATTCCAAAGTATTTTGTCTCCTAAAATGAAAACCATGGCAATGCATAACAGGAAAAAGAACTGTGGCTGGTTCAGCAAGCCACCAAACTGCATGTACCTTTTGTCCCCAAGTCTTCATGCTCCTCAAGTCTTTCTTCTACTGGCAGCTGAGTTTGTTCTTCTTGGGAAGAAGCAGCCATTACCTGTCTTGAGTACTGCAGTTACAATGGCAAGTGCTGTAAACTTGCTTTTTCCCATTAAAGAAACACGCAAAAGTTTTTCCCCTGCTAGAAGTTGGAGGTCAAAATTTTTTCATCTAAGAATCAAATGACTTACTTTATCTTGATCAAATATTTTGATAGATATGTGGTATTTTAAAGAGTCACACATTGCCTGAAATAATTCCACGGGTAGTGACCAAACAGCACTAAACACATGGACAATTTGCTCCTCTTCTCATGTTAAAAAATGCAGGAAGAAACAATCAACCCAACACACACAGGGAGAGTGACATGTACAACCAGGCCCCCGTGCAGACACTTCAGATTTCACAGCTTTTCTTCAAGTACAGGCTCAGAACAATAGACATAAATAAGGGGGTGTGGAGTGCTCTCTGACAGTGCTGCCACATCACTTTTTTCCTATCCTTTCTTTTGAAAAAGCACCTGAAGAATTTTGAGGGACATGTTTTTCCCTCCCAGTTTTATGTGTAAATATTTGACAAAATGGAACTTAACACTTCTGTGAATCTCAGTACACAAAAAGGTTCTCATTTTTACTTCTGTGAGGGTTAAGGAAAGTCAAATGGGTCATGCCAAACTTTGACAGCAATTGCTTTTGTAAAGAGAGGTGGAGCTCCCCAGCAAAGGCTACGATGCAGGGTTTTACTTCACATTTTTAGAAAGATTCAAAAATAAAACAATTTATAAACAGCAGTTTCAGGTAGGTAAAAGTTTCAGTTGCTTAGCAGGCTTATATTTAATCTAGCCACTGAAGTACCACTGGAATTGGACATTAGTGGTAGAAATGCCATTATTTTTGTCAAACAAACATAAAAAAAATATAAAAGTCACAGCTGCACCTGAGCTCAAAGAGAAGAAAGAAGTTGGTATTATACCTGTTTATTAGCTGTTTAGATAAGGATGTTTTGTAACAGATCAGATGAAGAAATCTGAGTGCTGGCTTTATCAGAAGCAGTAAACAAGCCAAGGTGTGTCACTGCTTGCCCTGTCACCTGCCACCTGGGCACTGTGTGCTACAGGTGTGATTATCTGCTGCAAACACAGCACCAGGCCAGCCAAGCTGAAAACAGCCTCCTTTGCTATCAGTGCTAAGGGAAGGGACCTTGACCTAATAAAAAAGTCAGTCACTTCTCGAGTAATACTGCTGCCTCCATCTTGGCATTAAAATACAATAATCTTGTATTAAAATACAGGTTGCATTGATCCTGTCAGGCACAGATTACTTTAAAAAAGGGGAGTGTGCTAGTATATATTTTATACTATATTAACAGTTTGTAATGCCCTAAAAATAAGAAAATACTAATTAGGAGTTATAAAACTTCTTATACTTTTTGATATAGGAAACAGTTGTGCATAGAAAACTACTCTTTGGGGTTTACCTCATTTAACAATATCAGCATTGTTCAAGTTTATTTGGCTACAATAATACCAGAAAATAGCAGTTCTGATTTGTGCTAACCTACAAGAAACTCTTCAAAATTAGCTGCAACAGAGTAAGAGATTTTAGGCAAATAATAACCTTCAAGGTTAAATCTGAAGGATTTAATACCTGTCATGTAACACAGAGCGTGCCTCTCACAGAGGCACTTCCTCTTCTTCCTTTTGCTAAGACACAAAGCATGTTTGAATTTTCAGTTGATGCTTGCAGAGGCCAAGGAAATCCTCCTACAGTGAGCAGAGACGGAGAAAGGGCTGATGGTCTCCCAGATATACACATGTAAACACAGCAATATATATAAAATGAACCACGCAGGGATCCTTAGTGAGGTGACTGTTACCTGGCACTGAACAAGGTATCACTGACAGCTGATTTTTTTCTACATGGAATATAAAGTTAAAAGCAAGGAGCTAAGAAGATACATTAAAAAAAAATCTCTAATGTTGTATCAGGCTAGAAAAGTTTCAACATCTATTTTGTATCCCTAATACAATGGGAAATTGAAAAGAGGCTCAACATAAGAATGACTATACAAAACCAAAGTCAAATGTGTATATCAAATATTGGCTGACTACATGTTAGGAAATACATCTCACGAGGGTTACCACAAAACATTCCCACATTAAACTCTACAGCAAGCTCCAAGTCACATGGGAGCAAGAGGCATCCTTTCTGCTCTACCACCACTGCAGTCCAACTCCGGCTCTCTGAAAACAAGACAGGAAAACACAATTTCAGATCAGCTGGCTTCTCACAGTTAGGAACCCAAAAGAACTGCACATTTTCTAAGTTCCAGAGAAACAATGACTGCATCATGAGCCTGAGAATCACCTGTTTAAACTTATTTCACAGTCTTCTTCCATGTTTCTTACCAGCATATATTGTATTGACTTTCTGAAAAATTTGCATACACACACAACACCACAACATCATCTCCAAGCCATTTCACTTCACAAACAGCAGTTAATCCTTAAAAAATTAAAATTAAAATCCAAACCTATGGAAAACCATCTTGTAAACATTTTTCCAAAACTTCTTAACACCAAGCATACTAATGAGCAGTTAAAGGAGAAGCCCTTTGAGTGGCTGTTTGACATCTTACCCAAGGCTTTAGACGTGGTGCCCATGGACTGCCCCACCATCACCTTCTCCACTTTGCATCTGCATCTGCATCTGGGCCTGCATTCTTGCAATCATCTCCTGCATGCGACGCAGCTGGAAAAGGAGCACACAAGAATTCTGTGGCCTAATCTCTCCTCAGAATACAATTCTTCATTGTCACCAGCCTATTATTGATTTATTTATATAAAAGAGGGATGATGTTTAAGGATTTTCTTTATCTGACCCTGGGTTATGGCACGTTCTACTGCTCTTCATCCCTGAAGAAGTTGGCATTTACTGACTGAAATAAACAGGCTTTATTACTGCACTGTGGGATGGGACTTTTAAGCATCCCTAAATGGAGGTCTCTGAAGTTAAATGCATAAAAATCATGGTGCTGAAGTCCTGAACAAACACAGTTACTAAGGTTTAACACCAGATAAAAAGCAGCTTGTTTGTATTCCTCCAAACTATACCAGTATCTGTCACAAAAAAAAAAAAAGAAATAAAAATTGTCAGGATTACTCCCCAACTCCCTTGCTAGTGATGACTAGGTAGAAGCAAGTATGACAGACAAACCATCCAAGGGCACAAAAGCATTATTAAACTTGGTTGCAGCTCAGTTTTAGAGCACTGCAACATTTAAAGACAAGGTCATTATGTAACATAGCCACTACACTTAATTCAACCATGTTGCATATACAATACTAATGAGTTTCATGGTTCACAGACTTATCTTAGAAGCATCTTTTTTAACTGAAATCAGCCACCTATTAATCCCATTAACCAAGATCTCTTGCTTTTATAGTAGATTCCCATTCCTCCTGCCATTTATGATCATGTAAGCCTCTTTCCCTTCTGTCACCTGCTTCCCAACAAGAGCATTAACCTCATCTGCCCTCATACAGGACCTGCTCCAGGTCTCCACTTCAGCCTTTCTGCCCACTTTTTGCTACTCACTGCACTTTTTCCAGTCCTGGATATACCCTTTTGGAGTTGGGGGAACAACAAAAACAGCATTAGAGTTACACGTTATGAATTTGCCATAGTGAAAGAATTAGAATTTCTCTTCCATTTTTTATTCCTGACCATTCCTACCACCATTCCCTGCTTTGCTGCAGAGCTGAACTTTTTCCCCATCTGCAATTGTTAACTGTAGAACCTTTACATGTTTTGGGAGAATGGTTCTCCTTGCTCACACAGTGTGTATTTACATCTATGGCTGAGCACTACAATGGAATCACATTTTACCAGATTCCACTTCCTCCAAGGAATATCCTAAGACTCCTCTATACGTCTCTGCATTCTGTTTTCTAAGTACACTTTATATAAATTTATATTGGTAAATATAGATAACTGTCTTTTCCTTTACAAATTACCAAGATAATATAAATCATTTGACCAATAGTGATACAAGAACAAAAATTTCCCCATTACAAGAATACAAAGTTCTGCCATCTTACTTCTGCTTCCTTCTCAAGCAGAATCTGGTCTTTATTCACTTCTTCGTCTTCTATTTTCCTAAAATAAGATGAATATTTTTAGAGACAGAAAATCATTAATGTTGGAAAAGCCCTCTAAGATCATCCCATCCGACCATTAACCCAGCACTGTGTTCACCACTAAACCATGTCCCCAGATGCCACATCCACCAGTCCTGTGAACTCCTCCAAGGATGGTGACTCCACCAGTGCCCTGAGCAGCCTGTGCCAGTGCCTGACCAGCCTTTCAGTGAAAAGATTTTTCCTAATATCAAATTTAAACCTCCCTGGGTGCAATTTGAGGCCGTTTCCTGCTGTTCTGTTACTTGTCACCTGGAAGAAGTGACTGACCTGACTTTATTCAAGGTTACCTACCATTTTGCTGATAGCTTTCTCCTACTCCATGGAGCAACAGGAAAGATCTACTAATGGATCTAATCAAGCAAGTGCCATCAAAATTGCAAAGCAAACAAACTCGTGTTTGTTCAAAGGTTAACGAAGAAACAGATTGTCAAAAAAATCCTCTGTGCCCCAAAACCTCTGGGAACATTAATGAATACAGTCAATAAGCACCTATTGCCAAGCACTCCTGGTGGGGAAGGTGCAAGCTTGAAATAAATTCACCTACAAACTACCCTCACTTCTAGTAAACCTGAGTACATTCTAACATCCACTTCAGAAACGTGAAAACAAAGGTTTATGGGCCACTTCACTACACAAGTTACAAAAACATGTTTTAGTTTCACACACCCCAACTTAGCAGCAGCGTATTGCCACAGGCCATTGGCAGAGGAAACTTTAAATCCTCTAAAAATTGTTTTAACCCTGGATGACCTTAGGTTGCTGTGCTTCTAGGGCCTCTGTACACATCTGTTGGATAACAGGCACCAGAACTTGGGAAATTTCCAGGGTTTTTTGTTTTTTTTTTTGTCTTGAACTTCAGAAGTTAGTATTTAAAAGTCGGGAGAGAAAGCATTGCATCTTGTCCAAGGGGAAAACTGGACTTGTAGCCCAATGCTCTAGGCAGAGACAAACTCCTTTTGCTGACAACTGACCAGACATGTGACAAAACCTTGTCAACAGCAGGATAGCCAAAGTTTTGCAAAATGCACCAAAGCCCACGAAAGGTGCAATTCGGAACCCTCTACTGGCCACAGTAAGAGATGCAGCTGAAACATCTAAACCAGGAAACGATCAGTTTTCCACAAGAACTTACCAACTCAGCTTTACAAACCCTACTGTTGCAGCCCAAAATGGGGTGTTCTGCCCTTCAGTCTCACCAGGAAAGCTGTGCCCTACCCACCCCAGCTCACAATAGGGCTGGCAGCCCTGTGACTGCCATGTCAAGAAAATGATTTATTCATGTCATGTTTAATAAAGCACTGCAGAAGGACTCGAGCATCCTTTTATAAAGGCACAGTCCAAATACTGCAGTTGTTAATTCTGAAAAAATCCCACACTTTGTTTAATATATCAGCCCTGACCTTTCTTACGCTCACTGTAAGGTGGTTGGTTGAATTTGGTGCTGGCTGGAGCTACAGAGCTGCCCTTGATCTAACAAATCCTAGCAATGAAACGATAGGTAGGACAGACAGAGAGACCAAAACCTAAATTCAGAAGAGGAAGGAACAGCTGTAACCATGAGAACACCAACCTGCCACCTCGTTTGAGTCTCTCAGAGCGGAAGTTCTCATAGTGAAGGTCCTGGGTCACCTCCTGAAGGTCTTGCATATGGGTGCTGGGGGAAGAAAAGGAATTAAAAGATAAAACATCCCTGTGTCACATCAGCTTGTTTAACCAACTCTTGCATTCCACACTGCCTTGGCTCAATGTACTCAGCATGCACACCCTCTTAAACTCCTAATTTAAAAGCTGATTTCAGTTAAATTGGTGCAGTAAAGGACACAAAGAGATGACCTCAGTCCCAAGGCTGCCCTGACTGAAGCTGTTCTCTTGGGAGAGTCCCTTTGATGGACAGGGGAAAGAGTAGATCAGCCTGGGAAAAAACAACCAGCAGCTGTAACCCTAACCCTTTACAGCTGTATCTACCTAGAGATACACTGAAATAAGCACCAGGTGTCAAACAACCTGATTTATGTTCCTGGGGGTTTGAATAGTGCTCCAGTACTGTGATTGATGAAAGAATTCAACAAAAGGTTATTTTCACAGAATCACCAAGTAATTCAAACTGAAGAGAACCTACTGGGCCTGTGTGGTTCAGTCCCTGCCTAGGCCTAGCTCAGCTGGGTCAAGGCTGCTCATGGCCTTCCCCAGACAAATTCTGGATGTCGCCAAGGACTCCACAACCACTTCAAACTCCTCATACAGTGCTTGAGTATCTTGGTGACTGTTTTTTAAGCCACCTTTAAACTGGTCTGACTTACATTAACATGGTCCTCAGCTTCAGAAAGTCATTGTGCTCTGGATTCTCCACTTCAACTACGCCCCAGGGGTAGAGCCGACCTCTAACTTTTTTACCTTTGGCTTCAATGAGTTGATTGGATCCCACCACACAAAATGGAATGCTGGCCTGAAAGCCAAAAGTGCAAGAGTTACTAATAATGAACCAGGACAAACAACTCCAAGAACAGCTCTTGTTCTGCTCAGCACTGCATACTATGGTAATAAGCTGGTAATTCTTTTAATTTGAAGGTGTGAAAAAAATAAATGTAGTTATTGTTGTCACCATCTTCCAGCTAGGGAAGCCTGGGCACAGAGACAGTGACTCACTCCAGATCTCATCTCAGGTCTTGTCCTTCAAGAACATCTGAGCAGTCTGAAGAAATGCAATATATTATCCACATATACAAACTACGAAGCCAGCCACACCTTCAGGAGCCTGGTCTGCTCTTTAAAATCTTCATCCTCATCTGATTCAGCATCAGGGAGATGATAAATCTTGATGCCATGCTCTTCTATTTCGTCCAGAATCTGAGATTTGTAATTTCAAAAATAGAGATAATTTATATGGAGAGTCAGTATCTTTAAATCTTAACATAAAATCACTTAATACACAGTCTCTTAAGAAATCTGGCTCTATCTTACTGACGCAAATTGACAAGGTTTTGGTTTTCAACACTGTATTTCTTCAGGATATCCAACAACTACTTGCCACAGACTTTCAGAGAAACAACAGTGTTCACATAAACAGTCTCCTTTGTGGAAACGGTGCTTTTTAAAATCTTTGCAGTTTTATTCTATTTTTTATTATAATACAAGTATTGACTCAGAAGTCATAATTGCTTTGAAAAGCCTAAACCTCTTTGCTCTTACCTCTGAATTACTACTTGGGTAGTAGAGGTGGGAGTGTTTCAAAAACTAACTGAGCTACAGACACAACAAATAATGTTTTCAGTCTTTGTGACTGCCAAGAATGGCATCTGCAGCCAGAGTCCATTTGCCATAAACCCAACTTTTGCTCTTTAAAAAAGAATAAAATAACCTTTATTTCTGCAGAATGCTAGCACAATAAATACATCTTATATTTTATATTTTATTTTTATTCCCAATTAGGTTAGATAGCTACAAGGATTTTCAGAATAAATGACAAGAATCATAGATAAAATTTGAAATACAAGAGATATGACTGGATCAAGCACGCCTTTTGACAAGTTATTTCCAACCCTTCTTTCTAAACTTCATAGCTGTTATTAACTCATGATGGTTTGTTAACTCCTCCAGCAAATATGGTACCAAGTCCTGCAAGACTGAATGTGTTAAGAGGCCTTCCCTCTGGAAGAAAGAACTGGAATGTTTTAGAAGAGTGACACAGGGGAAGAAAAACAACCCCAAAATCAGAAACATCTCTGAAAACTGCATTTTATAACCATCAGAATTCTGACATGGTTTAAAACCAAATATATATATACACACACACATATATATATATTCTAGATGCAGCCTCTGCTTTGGGACTGATTAAACAGGTAAGGGATCAATTACCATCAGCAAACATATCTAAGTATTTTTCCAAAGTTTCAAAATTCACTCCTAAGGTAATTGTAAATGTAGCCAATCTGCCATTTTGTAAACAACGTTTTAAGACCAATTTCGCAGTTAAATACATAATATAATAATTTATAAGATATCAAACTACAATTAAATGATGTTACACTGTGCAGGAGATTAAATTTTTCTCAGCTAGGACAGAGTAATGTTCCTGAGAATGCCCCTCTCTTCAGCCATCAGACTGCCATAATCAGAGGACAACACATTTCTGTGAGGTAGAAAAACACTCACCCTTTTCTTTAGTCTCTCCCGCTCTTTCAGAGAAAGTGTATCAGCTTTTGCAATCACTGGGACAATATTGACTTTGTTGTGTATGGCCTTCATAAACTCGACATCCAAAGGCTTAAGACTAAAACCAAAATACAGAAAATGTTTTATTTATTTTTACACTAAATTACTGATTTACTTTCACACCAACTTAAATACCTCTTGACACAGAGAGAAAGAATACATCAAGTTAATGCCAGCAGTTATAGCATTCCCTTAAGCAATGGCAACCTGATTCTGAAATTTTCAGTCAACAGGAACAAACCACACCCCTGAAATAAAACAATGTAAAAAAAAAAACAGAGAAACACCTACCCATGACCAAATGGTGAAATGAAATAGAAGCAGCAATGAACCCGATTATCTATGATATGCCTTCTGTTCAAACCACTCTCATCGTGCAGGTATCTCTCAAACTGCTCATCAATGTAAGCAATTATGGTCTTAAAACTGTAAAATAAATATGGATTTGAGAAATCACCAAATGGTCAATAACTTTGGTGCTGTTTCAATATCAAGACATCCTGCTAATCAACCAACCTTCTGATAGAAAAGAAATCATTTACTGATTTTGTAGAACTGGAAAAGTAGAAGAGCACATCTCTTAAAATTTTAATTGAATTCTAGACTAAAATGATACCATATGTATTCTTTTATATATATATATTAAGATAAAATATACATATACATAACACAACTTCAGTTCTACAAAAAAATTATCTTAGGTTAGTATTTATATCTTGACAAGCATTAATTATACACGCTCGAGATAATTTAAGGTTCTTGTTCCATATTGTTTTAAAATCATCGAATAGTCTGGGCTGGAAGGGCCCTTTAAAGATCACCTAGTACTAAGCCCCTGCCATGGGCAGGGACACCTTCCACTAGTCTGGGGTGTTCCAAGCCCTGTCCAACCTGACCATGAACACTTCCAGGGATGGGGCAGGCACAGCTTCTCTGGGCAACCTGTGCCAGGGCCTCAACACCATCACTGTATGAAACTACTTCCCTATGTCCAAACTGCTGCCCCTTGCTCTGTTACTACAGGCCCTGAGATAAAGCCTGTCTCCATCTTTCCTTTAAGCTCCTTTTATATACTGAAAGACCTCAGTAAGGAGCCTTCTCTTCTCCAGATTGAACCCCAGATCTCTCAGCTTTCTCTTCACTGCTCTTTCAACCCTTGAATCCTTTTTGTGGTCCTCCTCTGCACCTGCTTGAACAGTCCATGTCTGTCTTGGGCTGGATGCAGGTTTCATGAGAGCAGAGGTACAGAAGCCCTTCCCTCAACCTCCAGGCCATGGTGCTTCTGATGTAGTCCAGCATACTTGCTTTCAGGGATGCAAGGATACATTGCCTGCTCATATCCGGCTTTCTGTCCACTGGTGTTCTGGTTCCAGCCCAGATCAGCAGGAAGGGGTAACTACAGGGAGGAGCAATACACTGGGCCCTGCTACTGTTTAGCAGACAGTGCTTATTATGAGACAGCACCCTCAGGGGAAGGAGGAGGAAAGCAGACCAACAGGCACCCTGGCTACTCTCAAACTGCAGCCAAACCAGAGGAACAACCTGTGCCAGTAGCAGTCACTATTGGACAGAAGAGATCCAGGGCCAAATCAGTGTGCATAGTGAGGGATGAAGAGGAAGCAGGACACTCACAACAGGAGGAAGAGGCAGGGCCAGAGACAATCAGTGATCCCCTCCCCAGGTGAACTGTGAGATATGCAAAAAAATTTCAGCCCTGGTGACCTGCCTGCTCTGATGGTGGGATATCACAGTGTGACACTAGGTGGTAGTGAAGCCAAGCAACCAGGACCCCTGTCCCAGCATGTGAGCATTGACAAGGGGATTGGGAAGAGGACAGAGACTCTCAGGCTCTGCACGTGACTCCTGTCAAGCATGAGGGAGGGATATTCTCTTGAGGATGATCAAACAGTGTGCCCAAGCAGGTGGAACACCATGGAGAAAGGCATCTGAAAGAATTAGCTAAAAGACAGCTGAAAGGGACCTGAGAGAATTAGCTGTGCTGATGTAATTTATAGAGATTCAAACAATGAGCAGTACCCTACAGATCCAGATGAGGTCCAGTGCACTCAACCCACGTGGTGGAAATTAGTATGGAGCACATCATTGTCACACACCAACTCATTGTCATTGATGTCACACAAAGAAGGAGGACACACAGTGCTTCAGGTGACTACCTGACTCCAGCAATATGAAGATCACCTTTTTTCCTCATTATCAACCTGTGCCTTGGCTGTGGAAAGACCACCTTGGAAAGCGTACCTTGGAAAACACACCTCCCATAGGCAACCCAACAAGATGGGATGCATCTTGTCTGCTCCCATGGATTTATCAACTCCCTCATCAAATTCAAATTCCTCAGGTGGTCTCGAGCCTGAACTTCATTTCATTGGGAGGGACTTAATTTCCACAGTTCCTACCTTGAGGCTCAGAGGCTTGAGAGATGTGGGGAAGGGGATTACCATTGGAAACTGATTGCCATTGATTTTAAGACTTCTCAGTACTTACTATGATGTAAATTTGTAACAAAACCCTCCAAAGCAAACAATCAAAACCAAAGATGATGAAAAGCACTTAAAAGTGAAGCACAGAATCTGAGAATGCTCAAGTGAATGTGGGCAAGATCTAATGGTGGATTTTTGTTCACACTGAAGAGTAGATGACTTACTTTTCAGAGTATTGTTAAAATTCTTGTGTCCCAGTGGTTCCATTACTTTGTGACTACAAATTAAATCAAGGTCACTTTTCACTTGAAGCTCTTTCAAGCTTAAGGAAGTTGACCGAGAAAAAAAATACCTGTGTGTCACAAAATTTATTTCCAGTTGTGTGGAAGTTATTGATGCCTCTTTCCATGCACCTAAATTAATTCATAACACTGAAATTAAGCTTCCTCAGACTTAGAAAACATGGCCATCTCTCTAAAAACCACACCTCATATTCAGCACTTCATACACCCCCCCAGGGGCATATATGAAATGTGTATCAGTCTCCATACACAGATGAAGACACAATCTCTGTGCACATACCAGTCTCGACAGTTGATAGCATCCCCATACCCTGGGGTATCTACAACTGTCAGACGCAGTTTCACACCTCTCTCTTCAATTTCCACTGTCGAGGCTTCAATCTGCACAGTGCGCTCAATCTTGTCTGAAAGACAACAAACCTGGTATTTCACAACCACATTTGGAAGACCATGTCATTTGGAGATAAGCTCCAAAGCTTAAATTGGCAAATACAACCGTATAAATATTATTCTATGGATTACATTCTAAGGCCCTGATAACAGCAAGACTTAATACATAAATTCTTCACATATTGTTAGAGGATGGTGTCAGATTTCATGCTTTTCTCAAATATAATGGAGAAACCAAAGCAAAAACAACTAAGACAAAACCATAGGTAATCAGAGAACAATATGAAATTTTATGTAATGGACTTCTTTACTTATCACTTTCAGCCTTAGGAAATCATCAGCTAGCATGATAAACTATTAAAGCAAGTAACTCAACAGCTAGCAAAGGGGGAAAACAGCGTCTTCCTCTATTTTCTTACAATATTCTCTTCTGTTGGATTATTCTATGCCTTGATTAACAGAATAAAAAAAGGACCAGGGACTGAAGAAGAGAAGGTGAAGTTCACATTCACTAAATATCAACCCAAAGCAAAGGAATTAAGGTGCAAGTCCAAGCAGGTACAAACAATTGATATGTTTAAAATTGCAATTGATTAAAAAGTCAATAAAACACCTGACTGTTTACCTTCCTATGACACAATGACTTTCTTTAAGCAAAAGAAGGGATCAGCTTTCTAGGTGCTAATAGCATACATGCAAGGAATAAGTAATAAATATCCAACAGACATCCTGGGTGCAGAGGAAATGGATTTTATCAAACAGTTCAAGTCTCATGAAATACATTAGAAACTATTTACAGCTAGAAATCATTGCTGGCTGTTCCTCAAACCCAGAGATAAAAGCATTTAGCTCCCAAAATCACTGAGCACAGAGAAACTGAAACAAAGGTGTGCTTACCAGCAGCTCCTGGGATTATCCTTTCTGGGTAGAGATCTGTCAAGAAGAGGCTGTTTATTAATGTAGATTTTCCCAATCCAGATTCACCTGTGATTCAATACAAAGATAAAGTCAAAATATTTACACAAATAATTTCAACCGTATTCAAGACAGAATTATCTGACTATACATTTTTTCATGTTTCTTTCAAATCAAAAATGTGCAACTTAAAGTTGTAGATTGGAAAAGTTTGCACAAAAGGTTGAATAACAGTTCTTACACCTCAGCTGTATAATGCACCTTCCCAGAGCTTTCACTGATAATTTGTAATTAAATCTGCTAGTCAAGTGGAGTTCTGAGCAATTTAAACTTACTATTTCCTATTTCATGTCTCCTGATTTTTTAAGGCATGGTTTTCTGTTATCATCCCAGAATGTCAAAGCTCACACCCAGGGAGAAACTAGATCCTGCCTAGGCTATATCATCAATTCAAACAATGAAAAAGGCATTGCTGAACTTCTGAAGAGCCAGACATCATAAAGAGGGATTTATTTTTGCTTTATATGCTGATATGGCAAAAAAGAACCCAAGAAAAGAGAAATATGACACAACCACTGAGCTTTTTTTTTATACTGATGAATTTGGGGATTACTAAATTGCACCATAAATAGATTTCTGTTCTAGGGCTACTAACTGAGTCATGAGGAAAGTTCAAAGCCAACTAATTAGTTAAAAATCAAGATCTTAACCAGAACAAATGTTCTTAGCATAAAAAAATTGTTACTAAATACAAGTGATTTGGATTTCTTTGGGAGCAACACAGCCAAGCAGCCAAATTGTTATAAACTCCAGCTCATATTTTCAGATACCACAGTAAACAACAGCAGAAAAAACAAAACCAAACACAAAAAAACAACGTGAAAAAGAAAAATTATTGACTAGGACTCTGTCAGTGTAGACAGTTTTTAAAGAAGTGTTATCCTGCTCAGAAATGGAGAAGGATGGCAACTTAATGAGGAATGATTGTTCAACACAGGCACTGTGACATGGCCCACAAGAGAATATACTTAAACCCTGTTCATATTTGAAGGGAAAGAATTCACATACCAAACTGCTGAAATAATCAACAATTTAAAGCACAGTTTATTTTATCTTACATCAGCTGCCTCTCTTTGCTAGTATATCTTAAAATAGCACTCCAAATTGTCAATGAAATTAATTTTTCCAAGTTCTCTTCCTGTAGTTTTCATTTATCCCTCAGAATACTGACTGTAAAGTTCCCTTTTACTCTGACATGGGTGGATTAATTGCCTGTCTCATACTCTTACACCATGTAATTTCCCCTCCATTTCTATTTTACAAGAGGCTAGAAACAACTGTTGGTCTATATAATTTTACATTACTTTCTGCCAGAACTGTTTTACATGGCAAGAGATCTGGAAATTAAGTTTAGCTGCAGCAGAGAAAGCACATCTTTTCTTTTTCAAAACTTTCAGATTTTTAGGCTCACTGAACAGAAAATTCTGAAGAGTTGCCATCATTTGGAACAGCTCCTTATGCTTTGGTCTTACCCTGAGATTTTATAAGATATCCTTCACGGATGGTATCATCCAAAGGAAATTCAATGAAAGATACAGTAAACAACTAAACCAAAATTCTGGGAAGCCAAAGATAAGGGCCAAGTCTGTCCAACAATGAAGTCCAAATGACAGAAACAGAATAAAAGCAGTGCTAGGGCTGTCATTTGGCAAAACTAATGAAAGGCTTGAGAATGTAGACTCTCTCTAACTAATGGAATCCAAAGCAATTAAGAACTTAAACACTTCCTATCCTGTACTACCCCACCTCTCCTGCTTATTCCCACTGTGATCTCTCTTGGGCATATCTAACACACAAATGGGATTTCCTTCTCGTGATGCCAGGTAATAAAGAGCCTAATTCTATTAGGGTAATTTTTGCCTATTTAACATCAAGAATGACAGAGCTCAAACACCAAAACTCAGAAGTTACACAGCACCCAAACAGCAGAAATAGAGAAGACACCCATGACACTGATTTGGGAGTCTACAGAACCTTCCAGAACAGTAACCAACTTCTCAAAGGATCAAGATGTGTCTGCAGGCACTAGATTTTACTTTATATTCCAGATACTAACATAGACTCTCAATGCATTATCAAATAGAATTACATTTTAAACTACATCTGCTAACAGAAAATCATTATCCATATCAAAAGTGAAAGCTCACATCAAAACCAACTGGTCCAATTCTCAGTCTTCTTTTACAAGAGTATTTAGAAGGAGTGGAAAGACCAGAGTTCAGGTTCTTTTGAACTACAGAAGCATAAACAGCATTTTAAATAGAATGCTCTCCTTAACACTAGTCTCTTAATATAAATGTGCAAGTGAATAAAACTTCAAAAAATTAAATTAAAAACCTTTAAAAGAAAGTACAGGAGAGTTCCTGATGCAAGCTGAAGCCTTACAATAGTGGAAGTAACATTCATTTTAACTTTGAATTCCCTGTCAGCAAGGACTAATTTTGAGAAAGACTGTAAAATGTTTCCTTACCAACCACCATAAGAGTAAATTCAAACCCCTTTTTCACAGACTTTCGGTGAACCTGATTGGGAAGGTTTGCAAATCCAACATAGCCGGGAGTTTCTGGATTGGTAAATTGAGCAGGCTGTTGCTAAAAATAAAAAAAAAATAAGACAATAATAAGCAGCCACTCAAGACATACTTCCTTGCATAACTGCTTTCCTTTCAATATTATGCTTCCTAAATGTGAATTCTCTCTTATGGACTGTAAGTATAGCATACACTTCACCATCAAACACAGGTTGCACATTTTGTCCATGAAGACTAATATTGGAAAATGAAACATCTCTTTCACAGTTACACAAAGACAGAAACCTTACTCTTACCTTGGACATTTTTATGGAAGGACAGGGACAAATCTGGGGAAAAAAAAAAAAAAGTTTTTCAGCTTGCTAAAAATTGTACAAGACAAAAAAGAAAGCAACAAATCAGTGTAATATCCACAGCTGCACTCTAAATTTAAAAAGCAGCATTCCTGATTGGTTGTCCAGATTCTGAAACTGTGTCAACTTCTTTACGGGGTGCAAGTATTTGGCTCTTCTGTACTGAGGAGGGGCAGAACTTTCTGCTACCATTGTTCCTATGAACATAGACAATAAATTCAATAGGAACGTGGGGTGCTGAAGGCACCAGATGTGTGACAAGCCATTCCGAAGCCTGAACAGTTCACACCCTCTCCGGAAATGAACCAAACCAAATATCCTGCTCAAAGACAACTTGCTCTTTACAGGAAACAGGTTTGTTGGTTTATTTTCAAAGCTAAAAAACCCTCAAAACTTTTTTTTTTTCCTTGTCAAGCCTCCTTCCCCTCAACATTTCCGTTCATGTTTGAGTGTTCTATAAAGAGCTAACAACTTCAATATGAAGTTTTTTGTCTTCCTCTTTCATCTTGGTGCTTGCAAACTCAATCATTTTACCTTTTGTCCTCAATATAAATTTTCCACACGCAGCTGCATGTGAAATACAAAATAAGATTTTATTTTTTTAAAATGTCTCATCTAACACCTCTATGCAAAAAAGTCTCTTCATAAACAGAGACCGACCAACAGTCCTATCACACTGACTTGCATGAATTCAAGAGCTCAAGGCATTTACCATGACAACATAAAAATGTTGTCACAATGTAGTATCTGCAAGTGAGGAGACCTCCAGTCCCCTTTGTGGACCCTCCCTTGACTCACCCTCTAACTAAAAGGTATCTGTTCCCACTCCCTAGCACATTTTCTCTAGCAAGCGCATTACCACTTCCATTCTACACTTGTGAAATTACCACTGCAGGATTCTTTCCATCTTGCAAGCAGATTTTTGCCAGCGAGTTCAGCTTCATCTGAAATGATCCAAACTGCTTCAGCATGCAGCACCCTTCAGTTTGTTCCTCCCAGCAAGGAGTCAAAATAAACTGCCCAGTATGGAACAAACAAGAGACCAACGTTTTGTGCCAGGCAGAAGGTAAAGTTATTTGAAACTGGGAATGATTTGCAGGATTTGCTTCTCAAAGTTACTGTATAGCTGTATATGTACACAAATGCAACCTCATTTAGGGTTACAAAGATGCAACTTTTTAGTTTACCATGACTACTTCACTGGTAAAGATTACCACGTTACTTTCCTCTTCCCCTGCACCCTCCCCCAATAAGGAAGAAGTGGTTTTGGGGGAAGAATTTTTAATGGGAGGGACTACAGAGGTTAAACATTGGAGCAATTTGGTGTTCTTTCTCACGAAGCTGAACTCACTGACAAAAATCTGGCACCCTGGTCACTCACACAGAATAAAAACTGGGTAACATGTTTCTCAAGTGAAATTTCATGCTAAAAATAAATTCCAGTATGTGCAACATCTGTATTTGAGTCCATAAACTGGTCTGTGACCTATGAAGTATTGAACTCCTGAAGAGGTTATCCGTGAGCCTTTTATCATCATGCAAGATTGCTCTGATAGCAACTATTCCTTCCAAGAGTGTTTCCTGATGACTGATGTCATTGATCCCTGCTTAACCATTCTCCACGAGCAATTTTCAATGCCAAACAAAACTACATCCTGCTGGAACACAAATGAACATTCTTTTAACTTGTGAGACTTATCTGTCACCCAGCTATTTCTCAGCAGCAGGCTAAGAGAGGAAGAAAGTTTCAAGTTTCTTGCAGCTATTAAGAAATGAAGCAGAGTTATGCAGATGGCTACAGCAACATTATGTTTTAACATATGGACCAAGCACAGAACCCTCTCACATCTGATCTTTCCCACAGCGTTCCCCTCGGGGCTGAGCACTCCCACGCAGGCAGAACTCAGCCTGGGAGCAGCCCAGGCTCTCATCAGGAGGGTGATGTCCCTCATCCTCCGGTTTCAACAGCGCTGCTGGAGTATTTTTCCTACAGGAGTATGTTCAGAATGGACTGCCTCACACAGAATCAGCTCCCACGGCGCCCCATACGACCACCAGGCCCCTCACCTGCCCGGCACGGCCCGCAGTCCCCATCGGCCAGACTCCTCCTCACCAGGACCCCACAGGTTGAGGGTAAAAAGACAAGACTCTTTCCCAGCACCCCTCCTGTCCGTCTCCTCTCAGCCCCGGGCCCTTTACAGCCCTGCAGGGGGACCCTGAACTCCCCCGGGGAAGGGAAGGACCCCCCGCCCCTCAGAGCGCCCCTCATCCCGAAGAAGGGAAGGTTTGGGAAGGGAAGGTCCTCCCGCCCCACAGAGTACCCCGCATCCCGAAGGCGGCAAGGGAAGGACACCCCGCCCCTCAGAACGCCCCTCACCCCGAAAAAGGGAAGGGGAAGGGAAGGGTCCCCCGATCCTCAGAGCGTCCCTCACCCCGAAGCAGGGCCGGGCCGGGCAGGGAAGGGAAGGGCAGGACCCCGCGCCCCTCACTCCGAAGCAGAGAAGGAAAGGGAAGGGCAGCACTCCCCACCCCTCAGAGTGCCCCTCACCCCGAAGGAGGGGAGGGGAAGGGGAATGACCCCCCACCCTGAAGCAGAGTAGGGCAGAGCAGGACCCCCTTCCCCTCAGAGCCCCCCTCACCCCGAAGAAGGCGAGGGAAGGGCAGGGAAGGCGAGGGAAGGCGAGGGCAGCACGGCCGCCCCTCAGCGCGCCCCTCACCTCCTCACGCTCCCAGAGCTCCGCTCCCGCGCGCGCGGCCGGGGGAAGGGGCGGGGCCTCCNTACGGGGGCTGGCGCGCATGCGCACAGCGCCGTGCCCATAGCAACCCGCGGGGCGGGGCGGGGCTGCCCGCACCGTGAGGGTCACGCACATCCCTCTGCTGCACCAAGATGGCGGCCGGGCCCTCG
>WBMV01002489.1:292031-305711 GCA_013396655.1 Campylorhamphus procurvoides
GGTCGCGGCTGCTCCCATTGGCGCAGCGCGGGACACGTGCCACCCGCGCCCCCCGCACCGGGCCCGGGCAAGGGGGCCGCCCCGGGGACCCGCTGCGACACCTCAGGGCCCGCTCCGACCCCCGGGGACCCGCTGCGGTACCTCAGGGCCCACTCCGCTACCTCAGGGCCCGCTGCGACCCCTGAGGGTCTGCTCCAACACCCGGGGACCCGCTGCGACCCCCGGGGACTCGCCCCGACACCTCAGGGCTCCCTACGACCCGAGAGGGCCCTCTGCGACCCCCGGGGACCCGCTGTGAGCCCCGAAGGCCCGCTCCAACATCCCAGCGCCCCCTGCGACCCCCAGGGGCCCCCTCCGCCACCCCAGGGCCCCCTCCGCCGGCCGGGAGCGCTCCGGGGCCAGCCAGGAGCCGGCAAAAGCCATGAGTCATGCCCCGCTTCCCTTCCCTGCGGCGGCCCGGCCGGGGGTGGGCCCTGGAGGACGCGGCTGAGGAGGCGGGGGCCTTCCCCTTTTCCTTTGCCCCCAGTACCGGCCTGCTGTGGGCTCTCAAAGGGCAGTAGTGTCCTTTCACGCCGCCCGGGGGCCCGAAAGCTGAGGCTGCGCCATGGGCCGCGTTGTGGGATGG
The DNA here is from genome assembly GCA_013396655.1 of Campylorhamphus procurvoides. NCBI lineage: Eukaryota > Metazoa > Chordata > Aves > Passeriformes > Dendrocolaptidae > Campylorhamphus > Campylorhamphus procurvoides. Next base: position 292,657 of record WBMV01002489.1, read on the forward strand.
TTTTGGCCTCACCTGTGACACTGCAGGTAACGCAGCCGCCTCTGTGCCGACCTGCCCTCTAGGCCTGCAGCGCGGGTTTATTGCGGGTTATTTATAGAGCGGGATGATCCAGCAATCCAGCAGTGCTGGAGAGGGTTAAGCACGGGGTGCTGATGATTCTTGAGCTATAGCTGAAGCAGTGTGACACACGATAAGGAACGCATGCTGACCTTCCCAAACAGTAGGGAAGGATTCCCAGCTGGCAAGAGTAAGTATTTTCACTAAAAGAGGAGAAGCAAGAGTGCAGATCTTGCTGGGAATATTGGTAATGGAGACAACAGTTCACTCGTAACTGATGAGATGAGCCAAGGGCCTTGAATTCTCAATTCTAAGTTGTGAATTTGAATCCAGATTTTCGACTCTGTCTGGAAAGTGAAGATTAGTGACATTCAGTCCCAAGGAGTTTGAAGGAGTCAATTATTTTCCTATCCTGTTGTGTAATGACAGAGAAAAATCTGTATGCTGACATGTGCTGCATTGCTTTATCACCTCTTCTGCTCAGTAAGGCCAGTGAAGCTGCTGCCCCATGACTGAGTCTCCATTTTTTCTGTTGTTGGTGTCCAAATGCTAGACAACTGTCTTCAGTTAGAAGACAACTTAACAGGTAGTTAGTATGATTTGGGCTTCTTTTCTTCCCCCCCCCCAACCGGATTTAGAAGTGGTATTTCAAGTATTGTTTCATAGATGGGTTGGATATCCCTCCCTGGGGTAGAGGAATATACATCAGAGACAAGGCAGGAAAGGAAGCAGTGACCTAATGAGTAGGTGTGTGACTGCTAAAGCTCTCTGTTTTGTAACCCTTTGCCTGTTTAGATTTAAGCTGCTAGAAAAAACCAGTCTTCCTGTTTGTACAGGGATTTTCATACAGCATGGCCCAAATCATAGGCAGGGCCATGCACAAAAAAAACCCCCAAACCACCTTTTTTATTAAAGTCCACAGTAGTATGGTTTTTCACAGATCAGAATGACAGGCACAGGGAAAGCTCTCACTGCATGGAGAGGGAACAGTACCTGGCAGTGTGTAACTGTAGGGTGGCACAGGCAGTGTAACCAGCCAGCCTGAACTTTGCCACTGTGGCAAAGTACAGTAAGCCCAGATCATTGTCAGAGCAAGTTTTCCAAGTAGCTTCTGAGAAGCAGTTGAAGATTGCTCCATGTTTGTCCTATATAAATCATTCTGGTGTTTTCTCTCCTACTAGTGTGGCACATACTCCTGTCTCCTTTTTTGCAAGTTAAGCTGATTTTTTAATTGTTTTTTTTCTCTCATCTCCCCCAGTTTTGCCTGAAAAGGAGGAAAAAACTAATACATTGCTTCTTATGATTTTAAGGGTTATTATGTTCCCTGCTTTTTCATTGGTCTCACTTACTTAGACAGGGAGTCGGTTTCCTCTTGAACTGGAGTTGGATCATAGCTTTGTCATTGTGTTGCATAATGGTAACAATAGTAACCTTTGGCTTTGCTAGGGTAAGGGCAGTCGTTCCTGGTCAAGTAGCTTGTCTTTTTCCCTTTGACATTAAGCTGCCTCTGAAGACAGTACAGTCTGCTAGAAGAGACTCTGTAACCTTGTCTCTCACATCTGTTACCTGAGTAAGAGCCATCCCAGACAAGCAAGCCTTTGCAGTTTGCACCTTTAAGAAGGGAATTGGGATGTTGTACTGGTTACGGTATTTCAGGTGATACAGCCTTTCCTGAAACATAGTCTTCTCTTTGTATCTAGAAGCTTGCCAAGCTGGTACAAATGTACTTAGGATTGTGCTGCTGTGAAAATGTGAGTACTTCATTCAATCACTGCTAGTCAGATGGTCAGAGTAGTCAGCAGTGGCACTGGGACCAGTCCAGAATGTTCAAACTGACTGTGGGTGTGTGTTAAGAATCACAGAATCATTTAAGATGGAAAAGTCCAACCATTAACCCAGTACCACTCACCCATGTTCCCAGATGCCTCATCCACATACATCTTGGACACTTCTAGAGGTGATGGCTGATGGGCAGCCTATGCCAGTGCCTGACCACTCCTTTGGGAAAGAAATTTTTCACCATATCCAATCTAAAGCTCCCCTGATTAATTTGCCATGATTTGGAAGGGTTTTGGTAATTTGAGCCATGGGTTTCTGTAATGTCAGATCTATGTGAAATTGTTGCTTCTCTTTAAAAAGAAATCACTCAATAATGGTTCACCTATGTTTTGTACTCAAGAATTCTCCAGAAGGAAATCCTCAGGCCTGCACTGTGTGGAGTTTATAAAATGAACCTTCAAGTGAAACAGTGAGACTGGAGAGTGTCCCCATGGGTGTTTTGAACTGTTATGGGAATGCTTTTACAGTCTTGACAAAGATACACAGAGTAGTTGTGACTGCCCCATCCTTGGCAGTGTTCAAGGCCAGTTTGGATGGGGCTTGGAGCAACCTGGTCTAGTGGAAGAGGGTGGAAATGGATGGTGTTTAAGGTCCCTTCCAACCCAAAACAGTCTGTGATTTTGGGATTCTGTGCACTGCTGATGAAGTTGCGATGGGGGTTTTTAAAGCAGGCCAAGAAAAGCATGTTCATCCAGGAGGTAACAAGCCTAATTTGTCCAAGAGCACATCACTGAGAGGTCCAGAGCCTGCAAAACTTTTGCAGCATGGGTCAGCACAAGAATTAAGACGTTATTTGTATTAAAATATGAAAACATAAAAAGAAGAGAGAGGAAAGCCTCTCTTCCTAATTACCCTACCCTTGAAAGGAGAATGATCTTGTGTAGCTTGATGGGCTTTGCTGATGATTTTTTTATTTTACTCCCGTTTTTTCTATGCCTTTGGTCTGAAGGATTCCTCCAGTGTGTGTTGCCAGGAGGGTGTGGTATTGGCTGTGTGCATTTGGAGTGGGAGGGAGGGCTCTGGCCGGTAGGGCCTCATGGGGGAGGGATTGCAGAGGGCTCAGGGGACACCTGAACCTGGTCTCTGCTAGGCTGGTCATTGAGGCGAGAATCTAGGGCTTGTTTCAAGAGCTCTTTCCATTTTAGAAATTCCTAGTTCCAGAAGAATAATTCTGGATTGCAGACTTAACCCTGGATGTGGGATCACACCTGAAAAATGTCAGCATGTGGCTTTCTATTTGTCTATCCTTTAGCTTTAAAGGAAAGACTGTTTATATTCTAAAAATCTGCTATTAAAATCTTTTGATTTGCCCTCCCATCTTAAATGGAAAAGTCCTGCATGCCTAATGATTCTAGTGACCTTTTTCTCCATCTTCCTTCCATGAAGTCATGTTGCCCCTTTAGCACTCATGGTGGGACTTCAGTGAAAGTGAATCAGAGTCAGTTTGAAAAAAGATGTATCAATCAATGAGGAGGAAAATTTCCAGCCAAAGCAAGGGGGGAAAGCATCTTTACTTAGCATATTTTATTTGTATAGATGACTGAATTGCTAGAGGCTTTTTGTGTTTAAGGTTTTAATTATAACAAGAAGAAGTAGTAGGGCGGTGATGAGTGTTCTGGATTTATTTTGTTTGATAGGAAACATATGTCAAAGCTGAAATGGTTCATTTTTACTTCAGGTTTTAATTCATTTAGGTGATCTTTGATGTTTCTACTTCCACAAGCTCTGGTATTTTCCCAGCAATCTCACAGAAATACAGAGACCCTCTCTGGCAGGTGCTATATAATACAGATACTTTTCTCTGTTCCTGCTGGTAGACACCACTGGTCTCTCATGACTGGTTTAATGTTGTTGAATCTTGCATCTGGTAGATCTTTCAATCCTTGAAGATATCTACTAATATTTTGCAAAATATTACTCAATATATTAACATATAAGTAACTTAGATACACTTAAGCACTGCCTGTGGGTGCAGAGGGCTGACCTTGGCCACTGCTGACTGTTGCTGAGGCAGTGAGGGAAGCATGTCACTGTTTGTGAGGAGCAGGGGTTGGAGCAAGGAGCTGTGTCCAGCTAAAGGCACAAAGGAGCCACTTGCAAAGCAACAGACAGAAAAAAGCAGGGAGAATTCTGAGAGAAAAGATGGGCCACAAAAGGTTCAGTTAGAGGAAATCATAATGAGTTTAACTTCAGTGGAAAAACAGTCTGAGAAGAAGGGGAAGGGATTAGTTCAGTAGCAGTAAGACACCAAGAAATGATGATTCACAGGAAAAGTTTTGCCTTTGAGAGGATTGACTAACACAGTAATATTTATGAGACCTGCCTTAAATGAAGCTACTTAATTTAATTGCAAAGTAAAATGGATTTACTTATTGATGCATAATGGAAGCAGTATCAGAATCTCTTAGACTCCACAGCACATTGTTTTCCAGCAACAGTTTTACTGTCTTTACTGGAGATTTTTCAGTGATGAGGACCATTTGGGAGAAGTTTGGGGATGGAATAGATAGATTTATTTAGCATTAATGGAAAGAAAGAAACACACCCACCTTCCTCCCCCTCTCCCCTCCCAAAAGAAACCCCCAAACAAATACCAAACAAACAAAAATACTAAAACCCCCCAAACATGCAAGTAGCAAAGCCAAGAAATAGAATTTCACAATGGACTTGCTTATAAAAGTATGTCAGCATGATTCTGGTAGAAGCATCCACACATATAACTTGTGTGTACACCTGCATGCATGAGAAATAGCTGGGAATGAGTTTCTGGGAGTGCTGGTGATATGACAGTCAATACTTGTGTGCTGTAGCTATGAATTTAGCAACATCCCAGCAACTAACTGGATTTTAAGGAGGAAAGACTTGAAACCCTTTTGCATTTTGGCTACTACTATCCACTTGCAGGAGGCAGGGCCCAGCCTTCTCCCCATGTTACTGAGGTGATGGTTGCTTGCTGAGATCCCTGGCAAAGCCCATGAAGTGCCATCTGACCCCTACACCAAGGGGGTAAGGTATGTGTCAGGACTTGGTTTTAAAGGAAGGTAATGGATATCATATCTCACAGTAAAGACTATGAGACAGGTGTAACTGATTTTCATAAAGCTAACCTCTGGCATGTTTTTCATGGGAGATTGAGTAACTGGAATAATCTTCTTACATCATTCCAATGCCAGGCTTGGTTTAGGGTATTGGCACACAGCAGAGGCATCACTCTGCTGTCCCTTTTCCCCACCCCTGCTAGTTTGGATTGAATGGTGTTCTAAAGGTTTCGCAGCAAGTCAGAAAAATTGGCAAAGGTTCTGTTTTCACAGGAACACTGACTGCCACGATGGCAAATTTTCTTCTTGCTGGTTTTCTTCTGCTTGTTTCTGGTCTTGTGTTTCTGTCTGTCCCTGCGTTTCTGGCACTGAGAATTAAACTGGATGTTTCACAAAATAAACTGGATAGTTGCCAAAGCTGAGTGACAAACAAGGATTAGGGCAAGCTGTGTAGGAAGAACAGGTACCTCAGACATGGTATGTGTACATGGGTTGAGTTAGGAGAAAGGAAGAGAGAGTAAGGGGTCAGAGTTATGATTTCCCCATTGGCAGGGACAGAGGCAAAACCAGGGAAAACCTCAGTGGGGCAGGAGGACAGGAGCGACTGAACTGGACTTGTTGCTGCTCGCCCCAGAAGTTGGGGGTCATTTCTGTGTCTCTAGTGGGCACTGGAGATGGTGTGGGTTACCTGATCTCCCCTGCCCTTTCCAGAGAGGAGAGCAAGGCTCTGCTCTTTGCAAACCAGGCCTGGCTGTTACCATTGCACAGTATAAAGTAAGTTTGCTGTTATCTCTGTACAAGTGATAAAGCTAAATGTAAACCTGGGCTGGAGCAGTTGAAAGGAAAGCCGAAAAGAACAACTCCCAGAGCAGGCAGGGTGAGAGTGGGGATATGTTATCATTAGCATGTTAGTGTATATGCCTTTTCAAAAATGTGTTTTCAAAATGAATACTTCAGCAGTTGATACAGCCTGCTGGGATTTAGGTGTTTGGTCTTCAAGGACCCATGGAATGTCTGGAGAATAGCAAGTTGTAGGTATATGACTGTTGCTTAAAAGTAGAGCTGGCTGCATAGCATTGAGGAAACTTCAAAGTCAAGTTCTACACCTCTTCTTATAGTGTCATGAAATTAAAATCCTGAGTTGATGGCACTGTTGCCTGGTGTATAATTGGGTGTAAAATGAGAGCAAGCAGTGAGTGTTTGCAGGTTAGAAGTTTTTCCAAATTTAAGAAACTCTTCTATTGTATTTGAAAACTCCTCTTGCTCAGGACACCATTCTGTTAATTCAAAAGATAATAACAAAGTGAGTGGAGGAGTGGGCAGCATGAGGTAGCAAACCAAGAAATTATACCTAAAATGGCCCATGTACTGTTCCAGTTCAGCCCAAAGATGAGCAGGGTGGAACTGGGAGTGATTCAGTTATGAAAAGGGGGTTTAAGCATAAAATAATATTATTTATAAGAATTAGGGGAAATAGTTTTACTCTGAATTCTCGCTATCTCTCTCTCCCTTCTTTCATAGCAGGCTTAGAGTGGCCTTGTGGATTTGGAAGGGAAGACTGTCTGGTTTTTTCACTGTCAGTTTAGATCACTGTGATGTAATTCTGTCTAACACATGAAGAGCCTTTTGCTTGGCCTAGTAGAGATTAGGAATTAGTGCTTGTCTGTGGATATGCTGAGCCCCTGTTGCATATGCTATGAACAGGACAAAGGGAAGGCAGTGCTTAAATAGTGAGGGTCCTAGCATTGCTTTTCCAAAGTGGCAGTTGGAGTCAGATATTTACTTTAATGCTTTTCCAGAGGAATTATTGCCAAACTGAAGGTTTGTTTTTTGTCAATTTTCAATAGTTCTTCCCTCTCCAAACAAAGCTCTAGCCTCCCTGAGAGTTTCAGGCTTTTGAGGTTTTTGTTTGCTATAATAACACTATCTTTTCTGAGTCATAATTTCAAACTGCTTGTTGCGACTGAAAGATAGAAATAAAAATAAAATTTACAGAATTAGAGAGTCTTGTGAAGCCATGTGACTTGGGGAACTGGAGCTCGGAGCAAAACATACCAGAGTGCATAGAAAGTTTATAAAAATGGAGCCTCAGCATTCTCTTGAGTCTTCATTATCCAATAAACACTAGGAACTGAGGAATCTTTAAAATCTTTCAAGGACCCTTGAACAACCTTGCTTAGGTTTTTCTGTATTATACCTGGAATCAAAGTAGCTAAGCAAGATTATGAAGAATGGAAAACCAAACAAAGCAGACCAAATGAAATGTCTGTTTACACTTCAGCTTAAGTTACAATTCTTCCCTTGCCCCCCAGAAAAATGGCATTAGGGAGCTCTCATTTGGTTTGCCACTTTTCTTCTTTCTCTTCTTCTTTTTTCATTTGCTGTATATATTTACCTAATTGATGTGAAAAGAAGTGGTTGTTGTCATCTTTATAAACTGCTGTAAGCAAGTCCTTGAATTCTGACCTGCAAAACATCAGCCTGAGGGTACCTGGAGCAGGGTCTTAGTGAGTGTGGTGACAGGGTCAAGCTAGGGAACAGTCAGCTTTAACTGTTACATATTTAGAAAATATCATGCAGAAAAAGGTAAGATTAGGGCTTGCAGGTCCCTTGCCCTTTCAAGTTAAGTGATTTATATTGCATTAGAACTGCTGGCAGCATCTCTTAAAAAAATATTTCAAATTGCCATGTGTTCATTTAAATTGCAGTGGCCATTGCAGAGGGAACAGGAGACTCTGAAATGTAAACAAAAGAACTCCCAACTCGGTAGACAAAGGAGGGTAAAGTGAAAGTTTTTCTTTCTGACAAACAGAAAGAAAATAGTGCCTTCTTTGTTCTACAGTATCTCCAAAATCCTCGCTTCTTGGGAACTGGAATACTTAGCAGGCTTTGGGAAGTGCCTCTCAGCTTGTTACTTGTGGAAGATTTTCGTTCTTCTGCAGCATAGGTTGTAAATAGAGAGAAGTGCTGCAGCACCACTCAGAAAGTACCTGGTTGTGATAAGCATACAGTGTGGTGGTAATTTAAACTGAAAAACAAGTTCAGGTCAGCATGAAGAGCCAAGATTGAAATTAAAGGTTCTAACTGCAAGTAAGAAACTTCTAGACACTGTAAAGATTGTCACATGTTGGAATAGGTTGCCCAGAAAATTTGTGCAGCTCTGAAGGTTTTCAGTTCCTGAGTGAGGAAAGCCTGGAACACCCTGATCAGACTCTGTTTTGAGCAGGAGGTTAGACTGGAAGCCCCAGAGACTCAGCCCTCAAGTCTGTTGCCAGACACTCTGAATTTCTGTGTTCCAGGCAATGTATTTGGAGTCTTTGCTTTCTGAATCTCTTTTTCCATTTTTGAGTCAAGACAGTCTTTACTGTGAAACTGGAAGATACTCTATTTCACTTTATCCCTCATGAAAGTGTTTATTGGCTCCCCAAGGCCAAGAATCTAAAATTTGTTTCTACTCCTTTGCAACTTCTCCTTGAAAGCCCAGTTTGTGTTAAATCAGATTTCTCTCCAGTGAAATGGAAGAGCAGACTCTGACCTGTCCTCTGTGCCTTCCTTTTGCTTTGCTTTTGGATTGAATTTATTGAACTGTCTATTGACTTTCTTCCTCATCTCTGAAAGGGTGTTTGTTTTGTCACAGTACCTGACATCCAAGGATCACAGCATTCTGAACAACCTGAAATGAAATAATGAGTCCACAGAGTAAACTGAGACTCTGTGTGTGCACAGCCAGGGCAACCAAGAGGATTTCACTGGCCAGTTCACTAAATCGGCAGCAAATCGAAGAGTAGAGCCTCAGTCTCTTAACTGGGTTTTTTTTGATTTGATGTTTTTTGTTTTTGTTTTTTTGGCATTAAATCTTATTTTCTCACAGTGTCCCTGTGTAAAACCAGCAGCTTTTCCTCCCTTTGCAGTCAGAAGGCCTGAAGCTCCTTGTTCACACTAGAACTTTGTCCACACCAGTAAGTTACTCCTGTTCTTCCTACCTATGCTGCATGCCCCTTGTTAGAGAGCACCCTGTGATAGGCTAGGAAGGGCAGTGTGTATATTCTTTGCAAGCTGATGGTTGCATAAACAATGTTATCTTAATAAACAACTTGTTACCTCAATAAACAACCTTACCAAGAGAAAGACAAGTTGTGTTGCACCCACCTGAGCCCCCTTATTTATACCACCCAGGTGCTATGTGGGACAAACACACGTAGTTACTCCTCTTCAGTCTGCTGTCTTCCCTTCTTCACAACATCACTAAAAGGTTAGAGTTGGGATTAGTATCTAGCCTAGGGTAGAATTTTTGTCTTTAGTTCTCTACTTGGGTATTTACAGTGGGCCTCTGAAGATGGTGAGGTCACATTAAGTACAGGCAAGGGGAAGAATTGAGCCTCTGTAATACTTTCTTTCCAGGACTGGGTGTGTGAATGGGGAAGATAGGTGTCCATTTTGTGCATCTCTGGAAGTTTTCCTTCCTTGGGTCAGAGAAGTAAAAACTAGTCTCAAAGTCATTGAAACATAAGCAATGTGGATTCAAGTTCAGTCATTTCTTATGATGAAACTTTTTTAATTCTCTTAGCAGGAAGATCTGTATCATTTGACCCTTAGCTTCAATTTAATATTTTCCTGTAGAAATGAAAACATTCTATTGAAAGACTGAAGAGCGAGCCACAGCAATATCTTTAGAGCTGAGGCACATATCTTGCTTGCTTTGGCTGAGAATCCCAGTACTCTTTGGCATACAAGTGTCCTGCATCCTGAATCCTCTTTCACTTCTTTTTCTAGTGTGATGCAAAGTATTCCCCCAGCCCTTTTCTCTTCATGCCACGAGTGAGGGACATACTGAAATGGATGCTTTCAAGGGTAGTTCTTTTGTTGTGTTCTCTGTCCTCAGTGTGTTGGGTAAGCACCCAGGGTACAAAAAGGGTGCTTATTTGTACAGTTTTAGAAATCTGGAGTTATATTTAATGGGAAATAAAATCACAGCACATGCTCTTTGGAGCATACTTGTGTTGCTTTCCAAATAAGGCTTGCAGTTTCTGGCAGGAAAAATTGGAATCTCTAATAACAACAGAAAATACGAACAGGCTAGAAGAAATCCTTTGCAAAATCCCAGCTCAGCTGAGGGTGATGTGCCAGGAAAGACCAGTCTTTTTGTGGTCATTGCTCCAGTGGCTTAAGGAGCTGGAAGTTTCCTCTCCCTTCCCTAAGAGTCCTGGGGTGGAGTGATTATGGAAAGCTTCTTAACTCCTCAACCTTTGCTTTCACATGGTTGTTAAACACGTACTCCAAAAAAACAAACCCCGAACCTGTTCAGTGTTAGTTTTATTTCTGTGCATGTTTAATATTTTGGCTGGTCCCATTTCTGTGTCCTCCTTCAGACTGGTGATTTGAGCTGCCAGTCTGATAAACCATGGAAACTACATACTGCCCAATCCTTCACCCTTTCTGCCACTCTTTGGTGCTCTCTTTGGGAGGCTTCTTTTTCAGTTGTTTTCACAAGTCATGAAACTAGGCCCTATTGTAATGCTGCCAAAATACAGGGTGCTAGAGGGAGAGTGTTTAGTGTTTGTCAAGGGTTTGGGCACATTGTTCTCTCTCCATTCCCCCTCAGCTATCAAATATTCCTGCACTTCGCTTATATATTTTGCACACATCTCCAAGACAAGTGTGGTTTTTATTTATTAAACTTTGAATGTGAGATTGCATTTGTGGGCAAGTAAGTAGATAGAAAGGTCCCAAGCAGCCCACACAGGCCCCTCTCTGCCTGTATTCAAACCCCTCATTGAAAAAGAGGGATGGGATGGGACATGGATAGTTGATGTGCTGGTAGAAGCAGCAGGTTGAAATAAGCTTCCTGGCACCCTCTAAACATGCTTTTGTCTGTGCAAAGGCCCCTTCTGTATTTACTGAATGTGGGAGGAAAGGTGAGCTCTTCCCACACACACCCCCCCTTCTTTCCCTGTGGAAGATCTTCCTCTAAGGAGAACAGCCTGTGGCAGGTTTTCTTCAGGAGAAATTGTTATTTGAGGGTAGCACACAGTGAGATGCTTTAGGCCTTCCAGTAACTTCTGGGACTGAAAGGTTTCCCTCCCAACCAATTACAACTGCAAATACAAGAAGAGCTACAGGAACACATGGGGAAGATTGCCTCTTAAACAACCCCAGAGAGGAAGCTGTGACAGAAGCCAGAAATCCATAATGACCTGGCAACTCCAGTGGCTGCAGCAGCACTACATAGAGATAGCAGGAGAGGGCCGTGTGGTTGTCCCACAGGCACAGGTGACATGTCCCCACAGAGGGCCCTTGCTGAACCAGATAATGAGGTGGAGTTGAGGGAGAACTATGTTGGTGTCTTGGCTGGGGGTTGTGATGCTCTTCTGGTTCCCTGGTACAGGGGATCGTGGTGCTTATGTTGGAGTTAATTGGACACAGTAGTTAGAGCGTTGGAAGGAGCCTGGGGAGATAAACCCGAGGGAGCGAAAGCGCCAGAAAAGCATCCTGCCCCTCAAACAAGGTTCAGAGTCCCAAATTACAATACCTTGCACTCCAGATGCTGCCTGGAAGCAGAAATGCCCGAAGTTTGGAGGTGCTGCGGTTTGCCCAGGTCCCCAGAGCTCTGCTTTTGCGTGAGCCACCTGTGTGGGTAGGCAGCAGCCTGCTCGCGTGCCTTACAGGGTGCTCCTGGCACCCCCAGCCAGGCAGTTTGTGTCGCAGCAGCCTGAGCCAGCTCCTGGAGCAGATATGACGTGGCAGCCACTGCCTTTCCGTGCAGCAGCCCCAGGCCTGAAGCAGGATCCCTGCCTCTGCACAGAGATCAACAGGCTCTCTGAGGAGAGGCCACGCTGGGGGGAGAGAGATCACCGAGGTGCCTGGGCATGGTGTCAGCTCTGGATGACTGTTCTCCTTTTAGCAGACTTCCTGATTTCAGCCACAAGTGTATTTTTATTGGTAGTGATAAATTGTGTCAAAACGTTCAAGTGCTTTAACAATGTCCTCCCAACCAGAAGATTAAAAGAGGGAAAACTGAGAAATCTACTCTTGTTTGTTAATAATAAGCAATAATAGTTTTACTAAAGGCTAAATATCATCTATGTTTCCGTAAATACAGTGCATGAAATCTCTAAAAATTAGTGCAGTTGTCCCAAAGACCTTAAATATCTGTGGTCAGAACTCCACAGAGCGGGTTCTTGTGTTTCATTAACCAGGGTCTGGGAGAGAGCAAGGTGGGAATGAGAAAACCAGTCACTAAGTGTAAGTTATGAATGATGAGAAAAATTAAAGCTGTGTAGGAAAATGGGCAGAGACTGAGCTAATGCAAAAATCAGTTCAAATTCTGGGTATTTTTACACTGAGGGGTTCGGTTTTTTAACTCAGTTCCCTGAGGGTGCAGAACTAATAATAAAAACCATTCATGTTGCACAAACTAATAAACACCCTCTCTGCAGGAAAGGAGGGTATTGTGTTTGCTGGTTTGCCTTTCCCCTCCTTTGCTCTTCTCCATTTCCCAATTAAAGATTAGAATAAGGAGGGGGATGTTTTTAATTTATTTATTTATTTCTATGGGGAAGGGGGACGTGTGTTGTGGTTTGGTGTTTTTTGTCAGTTTTTTGGTTGGTTGGGGTTTTTTTACTGTTGCTCTTACCTGGCGCCTTCTGCCTGCAGTCTCTCCCCATGTAGCTGCTGTTCTGCCCCAGTCTGCCGAGGAGGAGCGGGATCGAGGGGCTGGTTGGGGTCGGGGCCCCGGTGTCCCTTCCCACGCGCGGCACCGGGCCGTGGTTTTCAGAGTGATCAGAGCCCTCAGGGGCCACTCCAGCTAAACCTGCATGAAACTGGGCTCGGTCGAAGCGGGTAATCCTGAGCTCTGTGGCCGCCGTGGGCCTGGGGAAGGGTCCAGCGCGGGGTCCCGCAGCAGACCCCGGCCTCTCTGCTGCCGGGCCGCGAGTGGGAGCCGCGTTCCGGGGGTCCGTCCGCGGTTTCTGGGCAGGCAGATGGGGCTGCCCCGAGGGTGTCAGCCCCTCGCGGCTCGCCCCCTTGCCCTGCGCCCCGCGGCCGGGCTGTGCTGCGGCACTGGGGCCTCGGGCAGAGCCTGCGGCTCCCGGGCCGCTCGGCCGAGACTGGCTGGGCGTCCCC